>JAXGGT010000094.1:12014011-12025045 GCA_035583425.1 Marsdenia floribunda | reverse complement strand
AGCAATACACCATTTCTATGCTTTTGTATGCTTCTAATGATGCTTTATTGTGCAGTTATTTTCCCCTTACTTTAGCAGGACATGCTTTAGATTGGTTCACATCTCTCCCTTTGGGAACAATATGCTCTTTTGTTCAATTTGGTGATATGTTCATTCAGAATTTTGCTGGTAGTCGCACTCAGAAGAAACCTCGAACTCACCTTCTTAATATACGTCAGAGATCTGGGAGAATTTATCTGCATATTTGAAAAGGTTTAACGACGAATCATTACATGTTTACAATTTGACAGAAGGTACATATATTGAAGCATTTTGTAATGGTTTACGACCGGGAAAGTATTCGGAGAAGTTGAATATCCTTCAACCTCAAACTATGAAGGAGTTGTTTGACAAGATCTACAAATGAATAAAATATGAAGATCTATAGAAATCTAAAAGGGAAGTTCGCCAACTTGAACGGGAAGAACTTTTTCAGCCAGATTTTGTCCGAAGAAAGATGAATGATGAACCTATCAAACATTTCCAACAAGGTCAGCGATCACAAGGTTTCAGCATGAGAAGGCAAACTTCCATTCGTCCTTTCAGTAACCAACACCAAAGGTTTGGTTCATTATTTCCTCAAAAAAGAGATGATACCTCACAACAAAGGTTTTCTCAAAGTAATTTTATTCCAAGTGATCACTTCAATAGGAAGAACTTTCAAGTTGATAAGTTCAAAAATACTCTTCAACATCATACGCAAGGTGTTGCATCTTCCGGCCATCGCCAACAAAGAGAGAATTTGCCTTTAACTCCATTGAATGTGAAGAGATCTGTTATCTTCAAAAAAGTAAAAGACATGACTATATTTCCATCTCCAAAACCAATTCTAACTCCAAGGGAAAAGAGAGACAACAGGAAATATTGTAAATATCATCAGGATATTGGACACACTACAAATGATTGTTATGTTCTCAAGAACCACACAGAAAGAGCTATTCAGAATGGACTGCTTCAAGATTATGTTGAAAAGAAAGAGGTTCATCATCTTCAGAAAGAATTTTCATCTCAATCAGACCAAAAGCTGCCTAAGGTCATCAATATGATTTCAGGTGCTTCATCTTCGTAATCTAGGGAAGTCAAAATGTTGAAAACTACAGAGATCAACAATGATATTCCTTTAGTAATTTCCTTGCGGATAGAACATTGTTTGGTAAGACGTATCTTGGTGGGTACCGGAAGTTTTGCAAATATCATGTATTTGGAAACTTTGAAAGCAATGGATATCATGCCTTCTCTGATCACAAGGGAGACGATTCCTTTAATAGGATTTGCTGGGAATATAGTCAATGCAGAAGGAACTATTAAAATGAAAGTGTCATGGGGAGAAGATATTCATATTATTCAGAAAGAGGTTGAATTCATCGTTATAAACGCTCTTTCAGCTTATAACGTTATATTGGGAAGACCAGGTTTAAACTTAATGCAAGCTCAAGTGAATACTTTTCGGAATGAATTGACAATGGATATTGGTGGTTTCTTACATGTTATAATAGGAGATGTAAAACAAGCTCAACATTGCTTCATGACTACAATATCATAAGCTACATCTTCACAACTTACTAATTTACAACCTTCAGGCACGTGTGACCTTTCATCCATGCATGAAGTTGGAGAAGCACGGATAGAGGCCGCTTCTGAGATAGAAGAAATCTCAATTTTGGGAGATGAAAAGAAGGTGGTAAGGATAGGGAAGCAACTTCCACAGAAGTTGAAATTTGAGCTGATAGATCTTCTGACAAAACATAAAGACATTTTTGCATGGTCTTCAACTGATTTGGGTCTTGTTCCTAGAAGCTTCGCTGAACATCATTTCGGTATACCAGCCTTCGTGAAACCAATTGTTCAAAAGAGACAGTTCTTTGCTAAAGAACGACAAGAAGCAATCAGGAAAAAAGTTAAAGATTTACTGGGTGCTGGTATCATCCGACCTGTAGAATTTCAAGTTGGGTATCTAATCCAGTTTTAGTACCTAGACGAATCTTAGAGAATGTGTATTGACTTCACCTCAGTGAATAAACATATTCCAAAGCGACCCTTTCCTATGCCTAAAATTGATCAATTGGTGGAACTGAACACGCTTTGTTATGTTTCTTGGATGCACACAAAGGTTATCACCAAATATTGATGGCTAAGGAAGACGAAGACAAGACTTCTTTCATCACTCCAAAAGGGTTATACTGCTATCAACGGATGCCGTTTGAACTTAAGAATGCAGGTGCAGAGTTCCAAAATATGGTGAATCGATTGTTTTCCAAACAATTTGGAAGGAATGTAGAGGCATACGTTGACGATATAATGATAAAATCCAAGACAGTTCATACTTTCCTTGATGATTTGATAGAAGCTTTTGGTGTGAGGAAAACACAAGGCCTTAAACTCAATCCAAAGAAATGTTCCTTTGGAGTGGAAGCTGGAAAATTTTTAGGATACATGGTATCAAAACGAGGCATAGAAGCTAATCTTTGCAAAATTCAAGCTTTGCTTGAAATGCAGATTCCTAAAACAGTGAAAGATGTGCAGAGACTTACAGGGAGGATCACGGCTTTAAACAGATTCTTAGCAAAAGCTGGTGACAAGGCATACCCCTTTTACCAGGTGCATTTTTATTTTTAGTATTCTGATGCCTTTTTAATAATTTTATCATAAGTTTGATGCTTCTTATTTTGTGCAAGTTACAATTTCAAATGTTTTTAGAATTATGTTTTAGTATATTTAAAGAACTTTCTTCTAAGTAGGTGCTTAAGAATCTCAAAACTAATAAATTCTCATGGAATGAGTGTCAAAAGGCGTTTGAAGCTTTGAAGCATTATCTTGGAAATCCTCCATTATTGGTTTCTCCGAAAGAAGGAGAAATTTTGCATCTTTACATTTCTGTATCAGAACATGCATTAAGTTCTGTGCTATCAGTTCCAAGGGCAAATACGGAGAAACCTATATATTATCTGAGCCATTTATTACAAGGACCTGAACTCAACTATTCAGTTCTTGAAAAGCATGTACTAATGCTTCTTATCACAGTGAGAAAGCTCAAGCCTCATTTTCAAGCTCATCAAGTTCATATGTACACAAATGTCCCGATGAGACAAGTTTTACATAAACCAGATGCTTCCAGACGATTCTTAAAATGGTCCATTGAGTTGTTAGAAAAAATGAAGGTTCATCCAAGATCTTTCTTTCAAGGAGATTTGGTTCTTAGAAAAAATGAAGTGAGTCGGCAAGAGCCACTTCGCAAGTTGGATCCAACATGGGAAGGCCCATACATTACAAAAAATAATCATGGAAATGGAAGTTATAAACTTCAAGACATGGAAGGCCAAGAATTAGCTAGAACATGGAATATAGCTAACTTGAGAAAGTTTTACCCATAATAACTTCCATATTTCTATGTTCTTTTAAAGATACATTGCTTCAATGCGTATTGTTACTTTTCTGTTTCTAGTAGTTTGCAAGTTCAAAGAAATCTTTCTACTGTAAGACCTTAACGATATCAGAATTCGAAGAATATTTCAATTCTATGAAAAATATTTCAATTCTAGCATATATGTTTTTTAGTTTCATTGATATATAACAAATTTGATAGTAATAATAAAACTCGAAATGTAATGCAAGTAAATACACCAACCATAAAAAATAAAATAAAATATAATATAATATAATATAATATAATATAATATAATATAATATAATAAAATAAAATATACCTGCAGCCTTAAGTGTCTCATACGCTACATCAGTACTCATATTAGAATATTTACCAAATACATATATCAAAGTTAATATGATAAAATGTTACAAATTGTCTTCAAACAAGTTTCTATTTTGATCCTTCATCAGCATCTCTCACTTCAGTAGCAGCGTCCCCACTATTCTCCACATCCTTCACCATGGTTTCTTGAGTAGTGCTTTGAGTACTTGCGTCCCCTACGTTTCATTCAACACCCCCCTCCTCTCCATCAACTTCCATATCTTCCTCATCTTCGTTTTCAGAACCTTCGGGAGTTGGAAAAGTATCAAAATACTTTTCCATTGAAAAACCTTCCTCCCAAGGTAGCACATAACTACGAGTAGTATCATCGTCCAAATACGTTTGATACACTGCATCATACTCAGGCAACTTTTCTCGCATGTATTGACGAGCTTCGACTATGGATTCTTTGATTGCAGCATAATTCAAGCGCATGTACAAATTTTTAAATTCTTGAGAATCCAGAAAAGCCTCGACACAAAAATCGTATATTTCCTTGTTGATGTTTCCTTCCTCATCTTCATATTTCGCTTGAAGCGTCTGAGCTGTTTCTTCCCATTTCTTTCGGCAAGTATGCTCTTCGGTGAATCCTTCTTCCCAGGCTTTACCTTTCTTCTTTTCTGATTCCACTTCACCCTTTAGAGCTACAATCTCCTGTTCTAATTGGCTCACTTTCATCTTCAAAGATTCATTTGAATTTTTTGTTTCAGAAAGTTCACTCTTCAAGGATTTCTTTATCATTGCTTCCTTCTCAATCTTTTATAAACTGTTCCTATATCGTCATAGCATTTCTCGGTCATGAAACCAAGCTTCACATTTTTTCTGGATCCAAGCGTTTTCAAAGTCCAGCCTCTTCATTTTATGAAAGACGCTTCTACTCCTTTGGGAATACTATGCACAAGATAATCCTCACAATCCACTAAATCAGTTACATTCTCCTTCACCTTAATAGCCCAATTAGGAACAAAGATTTCATTCTCTGTTTCTTCCTCATCCTGACAAATTCCTTTCCCTCCCACGTTATCTTTCTTATGACGATCTTCTCTAGGTTCCTTTATCATTTTCTCTACTTCCTTTATAGACGCTTCCAGCCCCTCCCCTTCTTGGTGCACTTCTCACAACCTTCTTAGACTCTTAACAATGCCGTGCAGTTTCAAAACAGTCTTTTTTATTGTCGGACCCTTCTTGCTGGAAGACGATTCCTTCTCGACGCTTCCTATTGTTTTCGCTACGCCAAGGACATTCTCCTTTTTTGACGCTCCTTCTTCAATTTGTACTTCAGCTAATTTCTTTCTTTTACCACTTGACTCATGATACTGGCCTGGCATATAATAAAAAAAAAACCGTCAAAGGAATAACTTCCCATTGGTGGTGCCGTCAATACTTTAAAAGTATAATCCGTGAACTCACCCCTTGTAGATTTCCTCTTGGACGCTCTTTGAAGAGCATTGGTGATCATAGCCATACCAGAAGCTCCTACAAAATACAGCATATAACACATCAATTCACAATAAAAGCAAACGCTTCTCAATCATAAAACTATAATAGAAAAAGACGCTTCTTAATAATACAACACCTAGTTATTATCATTGGAATACATTTATACATAATTAATTTAATTCTTACTCAAAAGCCCAAGATCAATTTTTCTGTTTCCTATCAATCCTGCTGCCTTTAACATTCCTGGTGGCCAATTCAACCGAACATCCAAAAAGCAAGGACTGGTGTTCAAAATGGCCACCTCTGTTGAAGTCTCACTAGAACCCCTATATCTTGCACAAAAATTACTTAGTTTATACCTTAAATTCCACTTATATACAATACCATCCTTTCTAAAATCTTCATGTTTCACAAAAAAATATTGTCTTTTCCAGTCATGGACGCTTGTAGGCTGATCAATCAGTTGCACAGATTTTGGCCTTCGGCTAAAGTAATAGAAACAATGCCCCTCTTTACTAGCGTATTTCTGAGCAATACAAAAGAAATGTCTAAATACATCCAAATTAATATTAACCCCATACATTCTACACAGAATGATGAAACCAACAATAACACGAACCCCGTTTGGAGATAATTGACCTAATTGCAACTCCCAAAATTTTAGTATATCCTTGAACAAAGGATGAAGAGGAAACCTCAAACCAACTTTTAATTGTGCAACATACACTGTCAGATACCCTGATGGTACTTCATGAACTAGCGTCTTTTCATCCGGAAATAGTAGCTCAAACTCTTTTCCTATGTCGTACTCCTTCCTCAAAGACGCTTCTTGATCACTTTTAATTTTGGAATATGACGATAGGTACAGTGGTACGCCCATAGCTTCTTCTCTTTCTTTTGACAATTCTATGTCAAGCATGAATTTAGCTTTCTTCATCTTCGGTTACCTATAATTATCCTTGTCTTCATTTCCTTCGACAATATACAGGAATTCCATCTCATGATCTTTACACCGATAAACATTTGCGCAAATTTTCCCCTTTGATGTTCGCTTCAAGCCCACATAAATCACACGATCATTTCCACATTTGTACACCTGTTTCTCAGACTTTGGAAATCACATGTCTTCATCGGTTAAGTATCTACTCACACTTGTAGACGCTTCCTCTTCCCTCACCGACGCTTCTTCTGCTTCTTTAACATTTTCTTCTTTTCCCTCCCTCATGTCTGTTTCACTCTCACTTTCTAGTGTATCGATTTTCTCTGATTCTGTTTTTTCTTCATTAGAATCACTCATTTCATTCATTTTGTTTAGTTCTAAGCCTAATTTAACTTTCGTTTGCACAATTCTATCTATTACATTATCTAATATCTCGGCATCTGTCTCGCTACTAGAACTGTTGCTACTTTCCAAGTGCACAGCATCCCTAAACCTTCTAACACCTTCCGAGTCCGTATTACTAGAACTCATTATACTAAATTAACAAGATAAAACTCTTTTATAAATGAAAGGAAAGATACTTGCAGGAACATGAGAAGACATCGTCAAAAAACTTGAAGAACTTGAACCGACGCTACTTAAACTGGAAGAAGAAAGGGAGAGTAATTACCAATATCTGCACACACAAAAATGAAATCTTGATCAATTTATGAATCACAAAAAACAAACTTCGTCGGAAATAAAGTTTTCAGAGATCGAAAGCATCAAATTCTTTCACCAAGCCTCCGACAGAAAAAACTTCGGTTATGATGGCACGTTTCCCAAGTCAGAGCAATTCTATTGCCAGTATCCACACCACAAAACAAAAGAGATAAAACGTAATAAGTATTCACATTTTTTCTTCGCGCATATATATACTCAGGAAGTATTGTGCTCTCCAAAAGGGCCCAGTAAATTTTTTAGTTCTTTTTCTATTGGACATTTATGATAATAAAAGCTCATATTAACAATTAAGAAGGCCCAGATAAATTTTTTAGTTCTTTTTCTATTGGGCATTTATGATAATAAAAGCTCATAGTATGATAATAAAAGCCCATATTAACAATTAAGAAGACCCAGATAAATTTTTTAGTTCTTTTTCTACTGGGCATTTATGATAATAAAAGCCCATATTAATAATTAAGAAGGGGCCCAGATAATAAAATTAGACCTAAGAAATGGGCCCAAATAGCAAAATGAGGCCCAAGAAATAGAGTTCACATGACTTGTTCAGATATTCTCTAATAATAAAATATACGATATACGTATAAAATATCTATTCAAGTATCCCACATCGTATTTTTATATATTTTGAATAATATTTCTATTGTATTTATACAGATACGATTTTTAGGAAAGGTATGTTGATTTGGACCCTTTAACTTTGATTTTTTTATCTTCAACAACTTATCGTTTGCTGACTTAAGCATCGGAGGAGCCTTTGGCCTTGCAGGTGATAAAATTGAAGATTTGTCAAAGTATCTCGGGGAGGATTGTCCGGGTTTTGCGAAAGATCCTTTTATCTAGAGACCATTTATCTGCATCAAAGAACAAAAAAAAATTAATACTTTTTTTTTATTGAAAAGAAATTTATTTATGCCATATATAGCCTAAAAATTATACTCTATTTATCTCAATTTTTTAAAATTATAATATTTTATTGAAAAGAAAATTATTTTTTTTTTCTAAAAAATACTCAAACACTGTATAAATAACATAATATAAAATAATTTCAATACTAATAAATATTTAATCAATTAAAATAATAAATAAAAATTTTATAAAAAAGAAATAAGAAGACTCGTTAGATTTAATCGAGTCTGTGAAAAAAATAGATATTTTTTTTCAAATAAACTATCGTATTTTATAATATATATATATATATATATATATTTATTTTACTTCAATATTTTTACAAATTCAAAATTTATATTCTGTCTTTTTGTAATATTTGGATTATATATATATTTGTAATATAATCTTTCCATTTACGGGCCTTGGGAATGCAAGCCCAATAGGGACCATTGGCAACTGTGGTGTCAATAGAAACTCCAATTTTCAAATACTGAGGTCCAATATGGGTCTCCATTCTCATATTGGATCTATGTCAAAGTTCTATACATTATTGAACAATTTTTTTTTTCTTTTGGCCATTATACATTATCGAACAATATAATATAATTTATTTTTTAGGAATAATATAACATTTATCGATCCAGAAGTGTAACTCAAAACACAAAGGCCATATAACGATCTTTTTTTAGGAATAATTTTTTTCAACATTTTTTTTTGATAAATACTTTTAATATATATTTTTTTATTTATAAAATTTAAACTCAAAATTTTACTAATTAGATTAATGAAACTAAACTCCCTTAAATAACATGAATAAATAAATAAATAGATAGATAACAAGTGATGGAATTCAATTAAAAATGATTTTAATAAAATATTTTGTTTGAAGTGAAAAAATTAAAATAAAATATAGATAGGTTTATAATATCACATCTTATATAAGGGAGCGGGAGAGAGAGAGATGAGGGACCCATGGTGCTAGAGGTAGATGAGACAATGCATGATACAAGGGTCATGATGCATGTCTACTAAAGAGAGAGCCCAATCCCAATCACTTGAAGTTCTTGATTGAAATCCCATTTGCTTTTTCCTTTTTCTTTTCTTTTTTTTTTTTTTTTTTTTTTCTTTTTATACATTTTATGGTCATACATACATTACATCTCCTCTTTGTATGTATATATACATATTACGTATACATATCTTGATATTGAAAATAAAACAAAGCGGGTTTTGGTTTCCCACATTATTACAAATATTGACATGCTAGCTAGCTATTATAGAGAAGATAATGAGAGGGGGATTCTTCCCAAAAAACACACCAAGGATTATTAGGAGGGAAAGATTTTGATTTGTTGATTCTTACTTTATACATAATGAATAAAAGGTGAAATTTATTGATACTTTGAATATTGCTATCATTATTTTTAGTTTTAGTTTTTCTTTTTTCCTTCTTTTTTTTTTTTAAAAAAAAAAAAAAAACTTAACATTAATATATATATATATATATATATATATATTAAAGAAGGTATAAAAAACACAAGAGAAAAAAAAGGGGTGGGGGGTGAGGGGAAGGGTGGTTCAAACTTCAAAAAGATGCATGCACTACCACTTCACACTTGAGTGCTCATTTATAGCACTGTGTATTAATTTAAGAACTTAACATTAATGGAGACCTAATCATAAACCATGCTTCCATTAGTCTAAACAAAGTAACAAACAATTAATAAATGTTGCTCAACAATGTACATGTACTACTACTATATATTTTACTTTATATGTACAATTAGTTGGATCAATCTAGTCAAAAGTCACTGCCTTTACCACCACGTCATTAACTATATATATATATATATATGTATGTATGTATAATATGCTTAATGTCAAGCAAAGGATCGAGAAAAAGAAAGAAAGAAAGTAGGTTGAGCCGGGTAGGCAAGCAAATTAATTCTTGATTGATTACACTCACCTGATGAAATCTCTTCCTTTAATTTGTTTTTCTGTCATGATTTGTTGCAGTTGTTCAGTGAAACTTTTGATCCTACAATCAAGAAAACTCCCAACTTTTCACCCCCGGCCGGCCTCCACAGACACACACACACACACACACAGATATATATATATATATATATATATATAGAGAGAGAGAGAGAGAGAGTAGCAAAAAGGTTTTGCTGAAATGATTAAGGAGTTTGATTAGGGTAAAGCAATGCAATCATGCATGGCAATGCGTTAAAATTTGGAGTAAACGCAGCATCTCTATCTCTAGCGCTACCAATACCATTAATATGTATATAAAATAAGTCGCTGCCACTGCCTTAATTCTCGCCCTGATCTACGTTAAAACTTAAAACCTCTACACACTTTGAACTCACAAATTCTCATGATTATATAATAAAAAAGTTATGCAGAAAGAAGGCATTAAAAAATAAATACATGCTGTTATTGACTAGGGAGCACACACACCCACCTATATATATATATATATATATATATATGACCTTAAAAGGCTTTTTTTTTTTTTTTTTTAACAAGATGTTCATTAATACGTAATTGAATTACATTAAATTCTTTTTAAAAAAAAACAAGATTTAATCCTTTTAAAATTTTATTTATTTATTTATAAAAATCGAACTTAAAATTTTATTTTAAAAAAATTAAATTCATTATTACTTAAACTAACAAATTATGTATCAGTTTAAAAAAAAAAATATTTTTTGGTAGCAATTAAAGGTTAGATGAATCATTTTCTCGAGGCAGAATATCTATATATATAGTTGGGAGCATTCATTTTAGTCCATCATGACAAAGAAGCAAAAGGGCATCTAGTGATGTTTGTCTCTACTTTTTTCCTTTTTTTTTTTAATCTTTAACAAAAAAAAAAGGAGGAAGAATTTTAGAACAGAGAGAATCAGAAGTTGAAAAGTTTGAAAGAGAAGTCTTTATTATCATTATTATTATTATATATTATTATTACCATTTTCCTTTTGGCCTTTTGGCCTTTTTGCCTTTTTTTTTTTTTTTCTCTTTTCCTCCTTTAGGCGGTGCAGTATGAATTCTCTCTTTCTATATATACTTATATATATATATATATAGATATGTGTGTATGTGTGTGTGTTTTATATATAGTTACAGAAGAAGTGTATTTTATATATACAGTTGCAGAGAAGTATTGAGAGGGAGACCCTACTTGTCATGGAGATGCCCTAACCCTTGCCATGCTGTGGGGTCTTAATTTATTCTTGAATATCTTCTT
>JAXGGT010000094.1:11990130-12005341 GCA_035583425.1 Marsdenia floribunda | reverse complement strand
TCCATTCTCATCATATATAATGTGGGATGTGCCAGGGTTTCCTTTCCTTCAGCTGGCTGCTGCTTTTACCAGTCACACTTCTGCCTTGGAATGATTTCTGCACTTGCTCGACTAAGGAACAGGAGATTAGGTTCCTTAGTCTTCTTCTTCGGGTGTAGCCGTTGATAGATGGAGGGTTTTTCCTTTTTTTTTTTTTAAAAAAAAAAAAATTATGAAATACCGAAAATGCCCTCACAAAAAATGGCATTTAGAGGGCATGTGACATTTTTGGCCGAAAATTGGGTGAAAAATGGCCGAAAGGACTAAGTTAGGAATACGTAAATTGTTATAAGATCTAGTTAGGAATTTTTAAAGATTTAGGACTAAGTCTTTGAAACGTTGTTTCAAATAGTTTTAAGACCAAAACGGGAATTTTCCGTAAAATTCCAGGTTCAAATAAATAAATAAATAGGATGATAGGCTCATGAGAGATGACAGTGTCTCACAAATTCACTTTGAGCTGAAGATTTATTATTTACACGAGTGTTTGTGTTTTGTATCTATTATGTCCAACTCTAAGGGGAATAAGGCTTCACATTTCCAAGTTTTCAACTACAACGCAGGTGAAAAAGATGGACTCAATACATCATCACAAAGTTTAAACTAGGATGGATAGTGGTGAATGCCTTCTGCTGGACAACAATGTCTCTATTGCAGGAGGAAATATTTTAGGACATTACTTTCCCCATACCTTCCAACAACTCTTTATATGCTTTACAGAAAAATTCAAAAAATAAAGAAAGAAAAAAAAAATCAATTTAATTTGAATAGGAGAATGACAAATACTCCGGGAGGTGGTAGCTTTTGTGCAGGATACAGCATGCCAAATCCCCAAATCTTGGGCAACAACTTCTTGCATCATGGAATCCCCCTCCCTGCCCATACTGTTTAATTACCACTTTGTTGTATATGCTGTGTGGTTGACTAAGTGTATAGAATGTGCTTTACATTACATTAACATCCAGCAGCTTTCAAGAAATTATCATAAGGACTGGATGCAGGAAGCTTGAATGTTTGAGGATGATTTTGTAATTCAGCTGCACATAGTATAGGAAGTTGAGATCTGCTTGCAACTGCTGGTAACTCCCAATCCATGAACGGATTTCCAGGCTGCCAATTGCCATTCAAAACTAATTTTATTGAACATTTGTGCAACATAAGATCTGAATGTACTGAGATAAGTGATCAGACTATTCCAAATAATATGAGCAGTAAAAACTTATAAATGCATCTGACAAAACTAATTTGCTCATTCCTCTATCCCCATCATGGTTTATGGCTATTCTACAACCAAGCAACTTCCAATGCTAATACTATGCCACTGTAATAGGGCCACGAGAGAGTAGCATTCGCTGATGTTCTTAAATCAGAGCATTAATTGATGCTGCTCAAATCCTTGTTCCCGCCTTTATATTATTACTACACATAAGTACACAATCAAAGATGCAAATAAGTAAACCAGACCAGACAAGCAAAGTAATGATTAACAGCCCAACTATAGCTTGTAAGATGAACAAGAAATTACCAGGTGGACATTTCTCTGTATATGAGAAACAGATACTTTCTCTTTTTCATCAGAATTTTGTGAAAATCTGATCAACAAACTTTCCTGTCTATTTTGGGTGTTCATCAAATAGGACATCTTCTGCTGCTTTCCCATCGTAAGTGACTCACAATGAAGGGTCATTTCCTTGTATGACACATCTGGTGCAGTACTTACAGAGATTCTTCCTACTTGATGTGCTGTCTCCAAAACCTGCATGCATCAGATGGGAAAGTTACTATCCATTAAAAGTTCTAAATGAAGCCATAGTAACCTAACTGATTACCTCAGTTATCCAAGCCTAGCAAGGTATGCATGCCCTTTTATCTTTTTTCATATATGACCATGTCTTATTGAAGGAAGATAAATTCTAGTTATGTGATGGTGATTAGAAGATCAGCAGAAATCTCATAATATTCAGTGGTTACTTATTGGAACTATACTTAAGGCCAATGAAAACCTAACAGTGTTTTGACAGGAAACAATTCGCTGAATTAGACTTCTCAAAAAAAAAAAAAAAACTGCATATAGTTAGTCAAGTAATGAACTATTATCCACATAGATATAGCAATCACCAACCAAATTGGACACCAAAAACACATATCTTTTCATAAATTTGCAACCAAACGTTAGATGGAGGGCAACACCACAGAACAATATATTGCTCAAGAAGAACACAGTGGAGTGATGAATAGTCCATGTTAATTCACATGCTTGCATGAATTAAATAGACAAGGTCAGGAGGAGATTCCTTGCAAGAGCAGCAAAAGCTCCTTGTTTTATCAATATTAATTAAATAATTTCTCTCCACTAAAATCAATGACTAAAGAAACTTACAGACTCAAGAAGTTGATGCACACTCAATAGGTTAGGAATTTCAATAGATAGTTGTTGAGTTTGTTCTGAGCTGCTTTCAAATGAATCTGTAAGTGAATCATCGTCCATTGATACGAGGGTCCCAGACTGCAGAACAGCATCAAAGATGTTATTGAAGTCTCGACATGTTAAAATAAGATTTTATTCATGGAATTTACCTGAGTCTTAATTTTAAGGTCTTCTGATAGAGATTGATTTTCTTTCTGCAAGGGATCAGGGAAAAGCTGGCTACATACATCATCAGGCAAAAATTCATCCAGTAACTGATCTCTTATGGTGCCAATATCACTCTGCAAAAAGAGCAATTGTTGTCATCTTAGTATCTAAATCAGATACTTGGTGCAAAGGACTTCAATTGAAAAGGAGAAAAAGAAAAGAAGGAATTACTTTTGCCAGATCCTCCAAACTCTTCACTATAAGAGAAACCATATTTTCCTTAGCCTGATCTTTGGTAATTTCAATTTCTGAAAGACATCTCAGAGCACAATTATCATCTTCTCTGGATCCGTACTCAATTTTCCCTTGCCTAGAACCAGGGTTAACAGCCTGAAGCTTGCAGTCATCAACTAAAGACAGAAATGGATCAATCTGAAACATAGAAGACACAGCTTTGAGGACATTTGTTAAGTAATGCTCATCAAACTTGCATCCTAGAATTATATGATAATCAGGAAATAAAGGGGAAAAAAAAATGAAATTCATCACTAGTTTGCTGTATGAAAGCACTAAGACAAGAACAGGGGGGTTGGTTTTTGAGTCAGAAATTTGGGCAATGCAGAACAATGGGGAATATGGAAGAGCAGAGGATAGCTTCTAAGTAGTAATCACCTACCACTTTCTTTGTAAATGTAGCATTTACAGATGCAAGAAGAGGAATAATATTGTATGCCTTTGATAAAAAAATAATCATTGAAGTAGCCAAAACAAAAAGGGATCTACGTCGTGCTGGCGGCAGTGGTCCTGAAAATAGAAAGTAGCAAAGCTTGAGCAGAACTGTTTAGTAATGAACTTTCTTTATACGGAGTTCAAGATAAGTTATAGTGGTCCAATGTAAGTTAATGATCAAGCCAAAGAAACCACTCTAGCCAAGATCATTAATACACTTGTTTGTAAAAGTATCTTTTACTTGTAGATCAAGAAGTGAATTCTACTTGGGTTGTTCAGTGTTCTCGAAAAATAAATTAAAAATTTCCTTTGTGTTGTGCTGCACTGAAGAGGATGAAAATCCAAACCCAGGAAAAACACAAAAATGCAAATAATATAAAAGAAATGAATGTAATTTTCAATTCATTGTTGTACATGACTTATGGGTTTCAATTTACCTCCATGGGCAAGGCTAAAATTGCGAAGTGAGAATGCTAGTTGAAAGCTTCGGACTAAAATCTCACGAGAGGAATTCTGCAAGAACAGGGATATTGGTGAAGATGTAAAAGTAACAGCATAGTGACCAATAAACAGAACTAGAAGCAAATGAAAGTAAAATATACAATAAGCTTAGACAAACACCATGATAAAACTCGGAGAATAAAAGAAAAATTCTAATTCCAAAGGTGTATAATACACATGTTATTTGAACTTGATGAAAGGAACCTTTCAGGAGAACACCACGACATTTACATTCTCAGTTTATCAGGTTAACAGAAGTAGTCTATGTCTTCTTCATAAATACTCCAGCCCAAAGAGAGCATGTTAACCATAACTTGTTATGATGTTGCAAAGATTAATTCAAGTGGTCAGTAATGATATGGTGAGTTTTTAGATTCATATCCTCTTATTATATGTTAAATTTCATCAATTCAAGTGGTTACACTGTAAATTAGTGGAATTGCATCCCTAAACTTCCGAATGTTATTTGTGGAACTTTTACTTTCCTTGCCCCTCCAAAAAAGAAAAAGAAAAAAGAGAAGAAGAAAAAGACAAAGAAAAATGAGCATTCTATTTTGAAAAGATCATATTAGTGGAGATTGCTGTTTTCTTAATCCCTTGGGTATTCCAATAAAACCTTACCTAAAGATGTCTTCCTTAGGAGTTTTTTTTTTTTTTTTGTCCCCCCCTTAGAAAGTGAAACTTTTGCTGAAACTTTCAAACATATGAATTCAATTACTATAAGGACAAATTGGAAATTGGGAAAAAAAAAAAAAAAAGAAAAGAAAAAAGAAGAAAACAAATCTGCTCCTTTACAATATTCTGTGATTCTACTGCAAAAATACTTTGCACTATCTGTTAATAGAGAAGTATATAAAAAATAATTGAGGAAGTGACTAGCGTTCCAGATACCAAATATACTAATAAAAATCTAAGGCAGACAATTTATACAAACACAAAGATAGCATGCCTAACAGGAATTCAACATGATATCCTACTCTTATATTTATATATATTTTGAAACACTATCCTACTCTTATAAGTTGGGCAAATCTAGGAAAGGAAGATTTAGATAACTATACCAGCTAAACCCAGAAAAACAAAACATGAAAAAGAGACATGAACTAGGCTATTTTGTGTTCATAAGCATAGGTACTCCCTCCAATTCAAAAATATATGGCATCCAGGCCATTTTGTGCTGGGTCAAAATATAAGCCTTTCATGTTTACTCATTTTACACTTATGTAATAATTTATATATTATTGTTTT
Organism: Marsdenia floribunda; assembly: GCA_035583425.1. NCBI lineage: Eukaryota > Viridiplantae > Streptophyta > Magnoliopsida > Gentianales > Apocynaceae > Marsdenia > Marsdenia floribunda. The sequence continues at coordinate 12,000,249 of JAXGGT010000094.1, read as the reverse complement.
TATCACTTTCAATATAAGTGCAAATAGGCAAAACAGCCATCTATTTTGGAATAAAATCGCGTAAACAATTAATAGAAATTAGTAATCCAAGACTAAAAGATTTGGATGGCTTAAAGTACAGAACCCTTCAATAGAATCATACAAAGCAAAGATTCCTATTTAGAGATGAGATGAAGGCTGCTTCGATTCATAATAATTCTCAATTTACACAGTGATTTGAATGATATTTAATTAAAGTTTACATTCAACAGTAACAAAAGTTCAAATGCAGTATGGCAACAGGAATATTTTGAACAAGAGATTACCTTAGATCGAGCAAACAATAAAACCAAGCTGTATGTGTGAGAAATGGCTTCATAGTTTTCGGGCATATTTGCAGGAGCTATAGACTGGGCCCAAATTGATGAAAGCAACAAAGTGATCTGATGGCTACTCAACCGAAGAGAAATTGCTTCCTGAATCTTAAGGAAGATAATAGTTAAATGATTTGGATATCAAAATCAGATAGATTTGACTGAGATGAAGACCACACCAGTAACTTAAGGAAGAACTATTAGTCACATGATTTGGCAAATTAAAATAAGATAGATTTAACTGAGATGATGACTATTACCAGTGGAGGAACATAAGCCTAATAAACAACAAAATTTCAGAATTTAAATTGCATGATTTAACAAACTCAAGCAGTCACCAGCTCAAATAGAAAACTTACATTACACTTTTCATCTATAGAAGATTGAAACAATAAAAACTAAATAGTCTAAAAGAGGAGTTTCTGCTACACTGGAGAAAGAATTTGAGAAAACATACCACTTCCTTATTTGTCTTGTTTATCAAATCTTCATCTACTTCAGGTTTTATGCTGTAGACTCGACTATATGATGATCTGATTCTATTAAGCATCCCACTGTTCCTGTTTCTCTGCTCCTCCTCAATAATATTTTCCTTCTCTCCTTGATTAACATTTTCATGAAAAGTATGAGTTTGTTTTTTCAGCTTTTCAAAAAGAGCAGCTGAAGAAGAAAAAACAGAAACAGTTCTTGAGAGCGTCCTCTGAAGATCAGTGGCCTTCTTTATTGACTCAGGCATAGCTGAACCCTTAAAAGGGCGAACTGAAGAAGGAACAAGGACAACTGAAAAGATTCGATGAGCTCCAATTCGTGTTTCATAATCTGGATGACCCATGGCAGGAAGTAACTGATGAAATAGCGACTCAGGAAATGCCTAAAACAGAAAAGGATATATTGGCTTATTGTCTAGTCAATAGATAAACAAAATTGATATGGACAAAACTTGCCTCATTTATGGTTACCTTTTTTTGATATGATAGGTTCGGAATTGATGCAATAATTTGAGCCGTACGAAAAACAGCAGCTATAGTAGTTCTGGCTATTACAGTAATACTTGAGATGTTTTCTAGCATTACAGCCATGGCATCAAGGATAGGGCCTGCATCTCCAACCTGTTTATAAATGCAATATACAAATTGTTAGATTGCTTTAATCCAACTAAATAGTAAAATCCAGTAAAGAAGTAATTGTCCCTGAAATAGACAACAAAATAAAATTGATATCTGCTATAACTTTTGAGAGCTGCAAAGACACAGGCATGCTTGTTCGTGTGGAGGAGACAGAGATCCATGCATAGACCATAAACTTATGATGATATCTTTAATGTTAAATTAATTATAACATTGCAGGAGTCAGGAGTCATTTTTATCAGATGTGGAACGTAGTCTTACTTTAGATGATAATTCTACAAGGCAGTTATCCACTGCCTCCCGGAACTCTCTGTTCCACTTAATTAAATCAGCTCCAAGATCTGCGTCATCAAGTGAGTAGTGTATGCTTTTCCGAAGATGCCTCATCACATCAGTGACTGCTCCAATAATAGCAACTGAAGCCAGAATCTTTGTATCTCGAGCAAGGGATGTGGCAACCTCAACCATGTCAAGTTGCATATCAGGTTGTTTAAGAACATTTTTGTGGTCAAGATGCTTGATCAAATTTGATATCAGAAAATGTGTGTTCTGGCCTGCATTATTGAAGAGGAGTCATCATTCAAATCCATCCAGCTGCAGAAGACTACATGGAACCAAGGAATGCATTACCTTCAGGTAGAAAACTTAAAGGATTAAATGAGTACCTGAAGCATCCAATACCGCTTGCATGTCCTTCAGGACAGGATAAGCAATCCCATGTTTGGATGGCCACAGGTTTCCACTATCAAAATAGCGAAAGAGAGACTCAAGAACACGGCGCATGGTTGTAGCCTCGATGGCTATGTTAGCCATGTTATTTAGGCATACCCTAGACCAAAAGTGTGGATTTATGTCGTCATCCCTGTGAAAGGAAAAAGAGGATTCATATAAGTGTCTATCACCCACAACAGAAACAACCAGCAGTTGACAGCAGTATCAGGAACAGAAGAGGAAGCTGGGAAAGTAGTTATGCTCAGAATTACACTGTAACATTCGCTTCGCCAGTCACAATCATCCGCCAAGGCGGGACCTTCACCAAAACTTCATCTGTTTTACGTACTTCTTGCACCCACCTGCTCGAATCTGGATCTTGAGATTCTGTACTTAATTCTTTGTAATTTTCCAGGACAACTGAAACAATCTGACCAATCAAAAGAGCATGAGAAATAAGGTATTGATTAGCAAATTGTAAGACTGACCAGCTCAATTTTCAGTAATAAGTTAAGAAAACATGAAAGATGAGAAAAGCTGTGACCCACATGTGAGCATTTCATGCTTTATTAGCTACACATGATCTGTGGAGAGTCAAAGAATGCAATTGATTCTTATGGAGGATGGATAAGGGTAATATGATGTCAATAAATTTTGATACACTTGTACACACCATTTAGTGGAAAAAGCGTAGCAATGGTAAAATTCAATAGCTCATCACTTCAGTAGTATTTAACATGAAGCAAAAACCTTTTTCCATTTTCTTCCTCTTTCATGTGCTTTTCCATTGACCACTAAGATTATTTTTGCTTTATTACATTGGCAGAGCTTTTAGTGATTCTAAAAGTAGTAAAAACTTCCATCTGTCTTTTTCATATAATCAACAAAAATTTCACAGATGCAGAATCAGATAGAAATGGACACAGCTTCCTAGGTTTAGGTTCCTGAATATTTGATAAGCATACAGTGAGATAAAGGCATCAATCTTTGCTATGTATTCTCTAAAGTAGTTTGACGTTGGAAATTAAGCAATATGCTTGTGATTCTGGCATTCTAAATCAAAAAGTTACCCAAAAGAAGGGGAAAAAAAAATGAGAGGGAGCTGTACAACATAAACAGAAGGCTCATATATCAAAAACAAAAATAATGTTAAGATATCAACTGTCAATAATTTTAGAGAGAGCATGAATTAGATGTTAACCAAGCAGAATTTTCTTACGTTATCAAACTCAACAGATATATGAGAACATTCACCCATGAACCAAACCTGTTGAAAAAACAAAAAAAAAATGTATATAATGAGAGAAATGATGATTATTCATGTAATCAGAATTGGATATCAACAGATAAATCTTATGCTTCTAATGTTTCTTGGTTAATTTAAAACACCATAAGTATGACAGAAAACTTTCTTCTATTCTCTCATGCATGTGTCTTAGACACTGCAACTGGTATAAAGGTGGCTTTTCTGAAATTTTTGATACTTTGAAGACATTTTAGCATGATAGCACTCAATTACTAGAAACAACATAATCAACCACAACAGGTGTATGGTTACTTGAATTCAGGCCTCGAATCATTTTTGTGCTTTCTCCTACCATACTTTGATAACTAACTCTAATACCCCTTCAACACCTTGATAGTAACTCTAGTTCTAAAGCCAATTAACTCTATGCAGGACAATGAACTTTCTAGGTCTCAAAAAATGCATGGAACTTTTGCATGTATCTCAAAATTATGGGGAATAAAAATATATATATATATATAGAGAATGAATAAGTCAGTACCACAAGTACTGCTTGTTACTGCCCAAGTTTCAATATGGCAAAAACACCATTTCGTTGTGAAATTCAAGCTTCAAATATAATCAAGGTTCATAGATAAAAGACAAAAAAAAGAAAGAAAGAAAGAACTAGTGAGGTAATTGAACCTTTTATATCTTTGAGGCATTAGACTCCAGAGCTATTGTTTAATCAATATATTAAACTTTCACCTGCTCTTAAGCTGATAAAGAGAGATTGAATTGAATTTAATCACTTAACACACCTTCTCATGTTTGGACCAACACAAACTTTCATAACAAGGCCCAATATGTTGACTATATCGATAAACGGGGCAGAGCCAAGGCTCGACCAATAGGACCTTACCACTGATACTGTCTAATTTTTACCCCCTCCAAAAGTTTAAACTAATAGAGAGATGTTGAATTTCATCACTTAACACATCCCTTAACTTTGGGCTGAATAAATTCTCAATAAAAAGGCTCAACATGTGCACAATAACTAACAAATGGGATGGAGCTAAGGATTGAACACGGGACATCCAGCTTTGACTCTATATTAAATTTCCACCTTCACTATAAACCTCAATGCAATGTTGCCTATGATTAGGCAATTGTAAAAACACAAAATTATCAATACCATTTTGAAACTTAGGTAACAACATGGTTACATGAAGATAATACCATGGCAGAAAGTGCTTTCATGGGAGCTGCACGAAGACGCTTTGCCCTCTCATCTTCACCGACATCTTGAGCCAACTGACAAAGCTTTGGAATGAATCCTTCTAAGTTGAACATGTAAGTACCATCTTTCTGCAAAACATGTGTCAATGCACACAAGTATCCATGAGCCTAAAAGCAAGTGGAGATGTAACCATTACAATGTAGAATGTAAGAAAGAAGAGTGGAAAACCTGGTTATTTATGAAATCAAAAATGGATTGGCATCCCATTATCAATATTTCATCCTGTCGCGTTTGATCCAATAGAGTATGAATTATGCTTAACAAACTATTTGCAAAAAGTGGCCTGCCAAAGTTCACAAGTCATGAGTTAAGATTTTGCACTAGAAATTAAACAACATAGAGTATCAAAATAATATGTTCATCATCACTTTTTCTAATTTAGAGAACCGACAGATCTTAAGATTAAAAGTCAACCCTTGTTTGAAAAAAATAAAATAATAATAATAAGAAAGAATGATCTGTCTCACAACATTTTAAAGAAAATATGAAATAATGTTATATCAAAAGAAAATAATTGGAACGTATAATTTGCAGAGAAATTATAATCAATAGCACTCACAAAGGTGACTTCAAACCTGTGTTGTCCTCAACTCTATGCTACTACCATAAGAGCAAACAGTTCTAAAGATCTTAACCACAAGAAAAATGTACCAGGCAAGTCCTTGAATGGGTTTCTCCAATTTTCCTTAACAATAGCAGGTGAAACAGTTGGATAAGGAAACAACTACTTGTCAATTTGGAAATTGACTAATAATATTTAATTGTAGTAACTTAAAAGGCAAACTTCGCATTCAATTTTGAAACAGGAAATCATTAGATGCTACACATTGAGAACTCAAAAAACTGGAGAACAAACAAATCCTGAATTTGAAGATTTCTAATTCCACCAACCACTAGAGGCAGTTTAAACTTGGCAATCCTTCAATGAAATGGCAACCACAAAACTTCCATATAAATAGTAATGCACAAGAAGTAGAATAACAGGAAAAAAAAAAAAACATAAATCAAGAAAGAAAATAGCTTACATTTGCTCACTACAGGAGAGTAGTAACTTCCTGTAAATACACATGACCACCTTTGCAGAATGATAGTTCTCATTTCTTAGTTCCTTGTAACATCTTTGCTCAAGTGAAGTTGTTATCTGTTCATTTATCAAACATTTGAGCTATACAAGATACATGTCAAATTGAAAAAGGATTTTTTCAAAACTATTGCTTCATCAGAGACACTAAACATAAATAAAGAGATATAACAGTACAGTCATCTGAAAATATAGCAGCAATATTGCCACATAACTCATGGTAAAAATCCCATCAAAAGAGATGATTTGAATCCTGATTATTAGAAATACTCAAGAAAAAAATAGAAATATGTGTACATACACATGCGCACAGTATATGTGTGTGCAATAGCAACAAATGGTGAGAAGTAGGAGAATCTGAGCATTTTTTGGAAAATAAAGTATCAAGCAAGTCACTCAAGCCTGAAGATTGAATGAACTTTTTCCACTGAATTTGTGATAAAACCATTAAAAATGGAAAGTGATACAAAGTACACGAAAGAAAATGACCAAATTTAATTCATTATTGACAGGATGATGACTTTCTCCCAAAGAAAAGGAACCAGACGTAATATTGATAATTAGTACTTGAGTTAAATCATAAATAAACAAAATCTTATGGAACTCGATGGGTCAATAGAGCATTTTAAAAAAAATCAACACGTTCCAGATGAAAAACCAGTATAGTATTAATTTATTTAGACATCCAAAATTTTGAAGTAATCTAAATTACTAGGATCAAATTTTGCCGTTCAGGCACCATATCCAAGATACTCCTCAAATATAAGCAAACATCTCATGGGTAGTAGAAGCCTACAAAAGTCCAGTTACTGTTGAGAAGGTAATTGAGTTTCTTTTTCTGATCAACGAAGGTGTAAAGTAAAATGCAATCATAATCATGATTCACAATGAAAATGCATAATTTCCACAGTAGTCAGGGTTCTAATAGCAATTCACCAAGCAAGAACTAAACAGTCCTGGGCAAAGAAATTACTACCTTTGGTATACGCAAAGGATTCTTTGCTGCATACTCACACAATTTGCCAATCCTCCTATCATTTGGTGGTTCTTCCTACGAATAGAAAAAAGCTTAGTTGTGGATTTAGCTGGGATGCTGAGCAGAAACTAAATCACATGAAATGTGTTCCGAAGATATAATTAAGAAAAATTCATTGAATCTATAGTTAGCAGCTGAAACAAACACGGTCCATTTTTTTTTTTTTTTTTTCTTGAGTAAAATGATTCCTTGCTTGAAGCAATTTCCTTAACAAAGTTAAAGCGTATCAAGTGATAATACATGGTCCTAATTATTCAAAGCTTAGTGGCCTCTTAAAGTTATGTCCAATCTTTTCTATTAGCGATTCAGGGGGAAGTTGACATTTCTCCCCAGCCCTACAAAGCTTTGAAAATCTCCCTGCCATAAATGGTATGCATCTAAACATCTTAATGGCAAATTTTAGAAGTCAACTGGCAGTTCAGGTTCTACTTTGTTGTTCAAGTTCTTGCATTCAAACTAACTAAAAAAGAACAACGTTGCATCTCTAAATGGATCCATCCTAAGCATATCCGTCAGCTGGTTAGGAAACATCCTTACAATCAACGTTGTAGAAAGGATACAAAACCAGAATAAGATCCACAAACTAACCTGGGAACGAGGAAAAATATCCGCAATCAATTTCTTGTACCTCTTGACTGGTTGCCTAGACCTAGTTCGCAGTGAAGGGCATAAAAAACAAAGGTTTCCGCATGCTGGTAAGACTTGTCTCGAGATTACACCAGAAACAACACTCATTTTGGACCGTAATTCTGACCAACGACGATCAAGCGAAATGCAATTTCCCCCGATTTCCAACTTCACCACAATTTCATGTTTTTCCTTCCCTTCTTCGTCGAGATAAATAATATTCCAGAGCTTCAAAACCAAACAAAATAAAAAGGGAATGTAAAGCTGGCTCGTGAAACAAACAGTTACCTTTCCAATCCCGGATGATCAAACAACCGGTACAGCCACCTTAAATCAAACCCTGAACAAGAAGAATATTATAAAAAAAATAAAAACCCAAACGGAAAGGTCCTGTTACGCGAAATTAGAGAAAAAAAAAAAAACGAATCAACACACTTCTACATTTCTCATAAACTTCAAAAACTTCCCGATATTTTATCTATGTATCTGCAAGGGATGTGAATATGAATGTGCCAAACAAAGAAAAATGTTCTTACCTTCAGATGAATTCCTCGAAGGAGAAGAACAGACCAGGAAGCTGGTTACCGCCTCCCCCATCAAAGATTTTCAACAATGTAGCGAATCTTTAGCAATTCCAGTGCCCCGAAACTTGTGACTCTCTCTTGCCATAACCACCCTACAGTTTCTTCTCTCTCTCTCTCTCTCTATATATATATCTTTTGAAACTGCATAAACCGAAAAAAAAAAAAAGAAAAAGAAAAAACGAATCATAGTAGTCTGTCTCTGTTGAAAATCAGAATTGGACATCCGGCCGGACAATTAATGATTGAAAAATCTTGGAACAATTTGAATTTGAACACGCCCCATGTCTGACAACGTGGGATGGAATGATTTCCTTTTACGATTTTGCCATTATTTCTAATTTTTGTTTATTTGGGTATATACAGGATTCGCCATTGGTTTGTTTGTTCAGAGTAGTAGCCGTTGCTTCATGACCCATTTGACCCTTTCCTTTACTATTATTATTAATTTATGCTATGACACCAAGAAACAGCTTTTTTTTTTTTTTTTTTCACTTTTTGATAATTTACACCAAGAAACAGCTATACCTCAATTATCTTTATAATTTAATTAATTAAAATATATATAAAAAAAAACAAGCAGTCTTTTATCCCTTTCTCACTTTTTTTTTTTTTTCTTTCCATTTTTCCTTTTAAAAAAAAAAAAAAAATCTTTACTCTTTTCTTATTATTTTTTATTTGAAACTATTCCCATGAATATTCAACAACTCAACTATGCTTATTCCTTGCTTCTTTACGTCATTTACTCATTTATTATTAAGATTTTTTAATCTAAAAATAGTAAGTGAGATAGTAAGCAAATTATTACATTTACTTATAATATAGACTGTGGTTTGCCATAATTTTATTTATATCTTAACATAAAAGATTTTCTTTTCTAAAAATAATTTTTATATAGTTGGTTTCTTTATTTGGTAAAGATTAAAGAAAGATGATAATTAATAATAATAATAATAATATATAATTCGTGAAAAAACAGCCGGCACATGTAAGCAAAGGTGCATACATATGTATTGTACGTACTTATTCCATCTTACTTGTAATCCACAAAAGATGAGGAAAAAGAACGAATAATAAGCATCCACCTATATATGTTGTAATAAGAGTAATAATAATAATAATAAAGGACCCCAAGTTCACATCATGTGAGCAGATCATTCATTAGAATTATTGATTACTTTAAATCTTCCAAGTTACAAAAGGGATTTCTCAATATGCAGTATAATCCATCTAAATATCTGATTAATGGTAGGTTAATTTGTCCAATATGCTTACTTAGTAGGATAGGAAGCTTGCACGGCAAGGCGCCAATGCCACAAAGACCTTCCTTAGCATCAATGTCTCTCTGCATTCTTATATATCCATTCTCACCCCCAGCTTGTTCACCACGAATTCTTCACGGTACCAGCCAGTATACTTGGTTCCATCTTCGTTGTTACCGCTCCATCGAGTAGAACTGGAATGCGGAACCACCGGCGCGTCAATTAATGGCGACAGACACAGGTTGGTTAGCCACAGCGTTCAAAAGAGCCGATTCACCATGTTGACCGGGACATCTTCGTATCCGGTAATTTCTGCGACAACGTGGGAGGAGGGGGGGCGCTCGATTTCTTATTATGATCAGTAACTTTGCAAGTTCCGTTGTACGAGTAGTTTGATTCAGTGGTTATACCTTTGTTCTATTGATGATGTACTGAAATGCATCATCCATGGAACCTCCATTGCATCCCCGGTTTAAGATACGAGCTTCTTAGTCTTGATTTGGTTGATCTAAAAATGCCCAGCAACATCCTGAAAATTTAATTTCCACCAAACAATTTTAAATTTCAGTTAGCTCATGAATCTTAGGAAAATTTACCAATATATATATACTAGGAACACATTTCGCCCAGATAAGAAATGTATTTTTTTTTATCTTAATATTTTTAAATACTTATTTACACTATTATTTTTCCTTTATAAACTTTAATTTCATAAAAAATTTAGTCATATTGTAATTGTATTAACTTAAAAAAATTTATGCAAATATTACAATATATGAAAAAAAATATAGAATATATAACAAATAGATATATATA
>JAXGGT010000094.1:11918388-11932737 GCA_035583425.1 Marsdenia floribunda | reverse complement strand
GATGAAATTTGGCCGAAAAATTCAAAATTTTCGCCGGAATGACTTAATTGGTAGGTCGTAAAAAGTTATGGGACTTAGCATGTAAAAAAAATAAATTGTGGACCTATGTTAATTATTGAAAATAGATAAGGGACGGTCAATTTTCCTTGAAAATTTCTTCAAATAACTATTTTCATTTTGAAACTTGATTATAAATTTTAAAAAAATATAAGAATTTAGTTTTATGATAATTTTTATTTTTTAAATTTTGTCAAAAATTTAAAAATTAAAAATTTAGTATTATAAATATTTTTATTTTCGTAACTTTGGTTATTTTGATCAAATTTATAGGATTTTTCGATCATCTATATCACATAAAAAGCGCATAAAAATATAATATTTTACCTCTTGTTATAAAACACCCTCATAATTGAATATGTGTTTTTCAAGTAATTTAAACGACCCAAAAATCTTATAAATTTGGTCAGAATAATCAAGTTATGAAAACAAAAATAATAATAAGACTAAATTCTTAATTTTTTTAAGATTTAGAACTAAATTTATAAAATGAAAATAGTTATAGGACCAAGTTCTTAATTTTTTTTTTTTTTTTTTTAAATTTATGACCAAATTGGATAAACAAAAATAGTTATAAGACCAAAATAGAAAAATTTTCATTAAAGTTTTATATATTGTTCACAATTATTGAATTTTATTTTTCACAATAAAACAATATGTGTATATATTTAAAATAAAAATTATAATCAAATTTTAAATAATTAGAATAATAGTTTTAAATACTAATTTGTTTTCTTTAAAAAAAAAAAAAAAGAAAAAAAGATTGATTTATGGATAATTAGAATGTAATTAATGCTTTTATCTTTATTACAATTACAACTTGAGTAAAAATGAAGACAAGTAACATTTAATGAATTATTTATTTCAACATAATGTTTCTTACTTTATGTTTTTAGTGGTAATAAATTTTATCAATTTTTTATTTTTTTTAATTTTCGTGAAGTGTATTTTTTTTGAGTGTTCTAAAAATACATACTCCAACAAATTGTACGGAATAATATTTAATTCTGCTACTACTAATAAATAGACATGAATAATAAATTGCATTAATATATTTAATTAAAAATTTCATTTGTTTGTGTATTTGTAATATTTGGAAGATTGCTTATAAGATAATTATATATAATTAAAATAACATTCATAGTTATTATTATTATTTTTATAGTAATATTTATTAATATTATTATTATTCTATATATTTTATATAATGTTTCATAATTAATATTTATTAATAATTTGTTATAAAGAAAAAGCCAAAGCTATTTTAATATTTTAAATTAAAAGACGTATCTAATTCCAACAATATTTTTAAGAATGAAAAAATTTAATGTGATGGCATATATATATAATGTAAAATAAATATTCATTGTTTTTTTTTTTTTTCAATATTTTTTTAATTAATATTTTATAAATTTTATTGTCAAGAGGGCATAGCTCAATTGATAAAAATCTCATTTATGATTTGAGAACTCATGAGTTCAAAACAAAATAGAGGCGTCTCAAATTTTAAAAATAAAAATAAAAATAAAAATTTAATTTATTAAAATGAAAAGATAATAATTTTTTTTATTATTATTTGTCACTTTATAAAATAAGACCGTCATATATTTTATATAAATTTTTATTTATTTTATTTATATTTTTTTTTAGGTTTTAATCTTATAGGGTTAAAATTGTAACTTACAAAAAAAAATTTAGGATAAGAACGTTAAGATTATCCATGAGAAAGAATCCCAACCAAACAAAAAAATCAGAGATTTCAAGAACCTGCAACTATAGAGTCGTATTAAGATTATATTTCTAATGTTATTAAAACTCTTGTAAGATATTTTTTAAAAAGAAGATGAATACTTCGCTAAAAGATAGAATTAATTTTGATATATAAAGACATAATTATAGTAATTTTATATTTCTATTATTATGTGATATTCCTGAAATTTTTAGGGCTAAAGATAATTAACAATTTTAACTTTATTCTCTGAATTTGTTATAGATTAAGTATTGATAAATAAATACATTGTAATTTATTCATTGATTGATTTTAACTACCTATGGGTCAAATTTGATTCTTCAAATTGGAAATTAGTAAAATTTTCAATGTTTGTGTAAAAAATAATGAAGCAAATTTAATACCTATCAAAATTAAAATAAAATTTATTAATTTTTTTCTTCTTTATTTAATATATTCAATCAATTAATAATTATTTCAAAATTCAGAGTCATATATATTATCCTCTGAGGAGGACTTAAATTTATGATGTTTTCTATTATAAATGAGATTGGTACATCTTTTTCGTCAAATATTTCTATATTTATTTTAAAGATAATAAGGTTATTTTTGGATTGAGATTTTTTTTTTTTTCAAATTTCACTCAAACTCAAAAATATAATTGTATTTGTTTGGACACTAATCTGACATATTACTGTCAAAAAAATGAATAAAAAATTCACTCACTTACTATAAATATTCAATATATACATATACATATATATATATATAATTCAAATATAAAATCATTATTACACTAATAAAATATATTATTTTTGTCTCCCACTTATTAAATAACATCTTATATTGGTCCCACCTTATTCCTCGTTACTCGCAATTACCTCAATTATTTTTTAAAAAAAATAACTTCCTAAAAAAAAATTTGAATCCAAATCACCCTAAAAATTTATATAGTTACAGTAAAAAAGAAAAGAGAAAACAAGACCCTAGCACCTAGAATGTTATAATACCGGCTGAGACTCCAGCGCCCCTCTCCCCACCCTGCCCTTGCTTGTAAATATAAATATGGGCACGCTTCTGGAATTACTTGAAACTTCAATTTCTTCCTTCGTTCTTCTTTTCCTTCTTCAAAGCTTCTGACTTTTTGAACCTGACGCTCGTTTTTCGTTTGAAAGTTGAATTAAGCACTCAAAGTTGGTTCTCTTTTTCACCGTTTTTTTCCCCCGTAATATATAAATTCTCTGGTTCTTCAGGCCCGGATTGCACCATTTTGTTTTTCCTTCTCTAATTCTTTCTTTAGAAGAAAATCTTGATCTTTCCTATCTGTCAGGTATTTGTTGTACCTTTCGTTCCATTAAGTTGAGTTGTTTCTTCAATGGTTTTATAAGTTGGGTTGATGTTACCTTCTTTATTAATTTTATGACCCTCTCTGCCTGCACAAACCAAAGGTAATAAGAACCGTGTATGTAGACACCTAGCGCGAAAGAGTCTGAAGGGGTTTTCACCAGAGTCTATTTGAGGTTTTTCTTTTGCTTTCACAGTTTTAAGCATTGCATTTGGAAGATCTCTTTAATGGCATTTTTGTTTCTGTTTTGATGTCTATTGTCGTTGTGCTTCCTCTAAAGGTCGGATTCCAAGGGGAAGATGAAAATAAAAGAAAAAATAATAATAATAAATAAACGCGAAAGAAATGCGAAAACGGAGAGTTTATGATTGGGTAAAGAAAACAGAATGTAGAGCTTATGAATGTTTCTTATATAACTTTCTTCTTTGGGGGAGAAAGATTAGCCGGGGGGTTGAAGAGCGAGTCTTGTGTATTATGCAAGATCTGCTAGCTGAGTTTTAATTCGATTTCTTGATTGTTTCTATCAGGGAAGATCTACAATTGGACGAAGGGTTTTTGTCTATGGTGAGTACTCAAATCTTTATTTATTTTTTCTTTTTTAAAGTAACTGTCTTGTCGTGATCTGATAGGTATTTGTATTTGCAGGGGGAAGCTCCAGCTTTCGTTGCAGATGATTGGGATTGGGAGATTGGTTCGAAACTCAAAGACTGCCAAACAGCTGTCAATATCGGCAATAAAACAGTACGATTCTGCACTGCAATGATTTGATCTTGTTATACCATGGGAGTATTATTTGGTTAACAACTCAATTCTGACTGCTTTTTATCTTTCTAATTTGATCAGTATGTAATCGGTGGTAATGATCGTGAATCACCGTTGACAATTGGAGTTACCATCTGTGATAAATCTACGGGTGAATGGTGAGCATAGATGTACCGCTTTGCTTCATTTGGAAAAATACATTGCTTGTTTTTGGCGTATGGATATATTCTGCTTCTCAACATGTTTGCTGGTTTAGAGGCAGGCGGATTAACACTTAACCATTTTTTTAAAGGGTGATCCCTACTATCTTGGGAACAAGGCCGAAGCCAAGTAAAGGCCAGTCAACTGTAGTTTTGAATGAAGACCGCATACTGATTATCAAGGGAGATTCTGCTGATGGTGACTGCTTTTGGTTTCTTGAGGTGGGTTTTTTTTTTTTGCACGGAAATTCTTGAAATTTCATGGTGCTATTTTTTCTTACCTTTTTCTTTTCCCCCCTTCTTATTCTACTTTGAATCTTGGCTGTAGATAACATGTTGTATGGGGGCAGTGGTTAGGAGAAATTTCCTGTTTGCCAGATTAAGATGTTTATTTGAGATATATATTCCTTTTCTTATGTATTCAATTATATTCCTTATGCTTAATATTTGCAATAAAATAGGTTGATACACCGTTTATTAGAGAGCAGAGGAAGAAATTTGGAATGGAGGTGGTTGCCTGGAGCAAGGGGGTTGTAGGGAATTCTGAAAAACCTATTGTTATCAGTGGGCCTTCTGGAGTTGGTAAAGGCACGTTGATATCCAAACTGATGGACGAATTTCCGTCCATGTTTGGATTTTCTGTGAGCCATACTACTCGTGCTCCAAGGGAGAAGGAGCAGAATGGTGTCCATTACCATTTTACTGAACGAAGTATTATGGAAGAGGAGATTAGAAATGGAAAGTTTCTTGAGTTTGCATCAGTTCATGGAAATCTTTACGGCACCAGTATCGATGCTGTTGAGGTCGTTGCAGATGCTGGAAAGGTAAAATTTCAAAAGAAAAAGAAGGGTTTTATTTCTGGTGTTTCATCCCATAAACTGTTTGTGATTGTGTCTTTCATAGATGAAAAAATTTCCTTACCTTCAAAGGTCTTGTTGGTCCAAGAAAGTAAAGATTTTCCCGAGCAGCATGTCTATTCCTCTGTTGGAAAAGTTTGAATGTTTGATATATTTATCTTCCCTTTGATTGTGGGGGAGAAGGAAAAGGGGAATGGGGGCTTTTATAGATCACATGTTATTTAAGTAGTCAACAGCTTAATTTTCTACTGGTAACTATGATCATCTCTTTTGCCACCATAAACAATGGAAAATTATGCATATTTTAGATGGTTTCTTATTCTGCAAATTTGAAAGTGGCTTTATGTGATTTTATGTAGAGATGCATCCTTGACATTGATGTTCAAGGGGCAAGGTCTGTGAGGGCTAGTACTCTTGAAGCCATTTTCATCTTTGTTTCTCCCCCCTCATTTGAGGAGCTTGAGAAGCGCCTTCGTTCTAGGTGGGCTGACATAATATACATTTGATATTCGCTTTTGTTCTAGTTGCCTTTTGTTTTGACAAGAAAAATTTGCTGATTTTCATAGGGGAACTGAGACAGAAGAACAAATTCAAAAGAGGCTCAGGAATGCCAAGGTAGAGCTTGAACAAGGAAGCTCACCTGGTCTTTTTGATCATATTTTGGTAAACAATGACCTGGAAAATTGTTATGCCCGTCTTAAGGTAGTTCCAGTTCTTCATATATCAAAAGTTAATTTCATGTTCTTAAAGAGAAAGTATCACTTTTTTTTTTTTCTTTTTCTTATCCCTCATGGAATCCCACATTCCCTTTACATATGATCTATTATTTGTTTCATGTAGGAAATTCTGAATCTCACTGAAAACGTGAGAATAATCAGCGAATCAAGTATGTTCTTTGAACTTTCAGCTAAAATTATCTGATCATCTCCTTGAATTAACATTTTCTTAAGTACAGCTCTTTCAATTCCCTTACCTGAATGGACCTTCTAATGCAGCAGCTCCAGTGCTTGTCAACTTGCCTGTGGATCATTCAGTATCCAAAATTGGGCAAAAGATCATCATAAACTGTGGCACAAAGGAACAAGTTTCTAAAAACAAGTATGTTGTTTCCTCCTCCATGTGTAGACAGACAATCAATCCTTACTAAAAAAATATCTTTTGTTTGGTTTCTGATTTTAGAAAGCTTTAAATGCCAGGTTTGTGCTGGATATATCCTCAATTACAGGAGGAGCACCAGGAAGGACTAGAGGCCTAAACATCCACTCCTGGACGGATTGCATGAACGGTGTTCACCAGCTTAGCTAACCCTGGCTTCAAACAGCCCCTTCCCCCCACCTTTTTTTTTTTTCTTTTTCCTTCTACCACATACCTAAAATGGCCTTAAGATTTTATGAATTTTTTTACTTCAAATCAAACACCCTGGGAGGTTGGGGGGTCTTAATTTGACTATTCAACATTTTTCTGTTTAAAAAAAAAAAAAAAAAAAAAAGGCCAAAATGATGCGAAATTACTATTCAAACCTACTTTAACTTTCTACATTAGATAGATGTAGCATTCAAAACTGAGAGGCCAATGTTGATTTGAGTCTTAACTTCTTAGGATTCTGTCATTTGAGGTGTTTTCTGTGGGAATGCAAATGCTGCAATCATTCCTCCCTTCACACAATGTTTAATATTCCACCAGCAAAATGCATCAATATTTGTCGGCCAAAAAAAAGGCCAACTTGCATAGAGCAGCGCGGCAATCAAGTTGCCGACGCACTTTTCAGTGCCACTGAAATTAATAGATTAGGGGTTCTGATCTAATTATGGCTTTTACCAAAAGAATCATTATCCCTTTTTAAGCAAGTGCTGAAAAAGAACAAAAGAAGCAAACTTCTTTTTTTTCGTCTTTATTATTTTTAACGAAGGTAAAATATTCTGGGAATTCAGCAAGTTGGTGATAAGTACTTCAGCTTTCAACGATTCCACGAAAGATGCCAAAAGCTCTGCCGGCAATCGGTGCATTGATTTGCCTTGTGGACCTGAAAACTGATAAAGACAGGCACGGGGTATGAAACTTCCAGGAAATCTCTTGGTTAGGAGGGGCTTTCTGACACCTCCTGTCCCAATTCCGCTTACAATTGCAGTTGGATCATGCTGGCCAGTATCTTTTTTCCAGTTATCTTCGGCCCTGATTTTCCAACCTTCACACATGCACTCATGTTGCAACTGACTCAACAATTAACATATATTTCTGAAAAAAGGACACGGGCCCGTATCCACCCTTTTCTGCGCTGGATTCTAATATTGACCACAATTTTGTTGCACTCTAAAGAGCACTCACTGTACGCTGGACCAAATTTTAAGGACCCCCTCTTTTTATCAGGTCCAACGTATAAGTTTCAAATCAACTTTGTCCGGAATTGGTTTCTTTTCCTGTCTTCTAATACGTTGAGAAGAGCATAAAAAATGGAACAGAAACCATCGTCCGAACAAACATTGGGGGTGGGGGGGGGGGGGAGGGAGAAACAGCTTTTTAGCAAACAAATATTCAACCTCATCAAGCAATATGGGAGGAACTGCAGTCAGTCACAACCGTACTCTCTTTTTTCTTTTTTTTCTTTTTTTTTTTTTTTGCCCACATATATATGCTATACATGCATGCATATTGTAAAATGCAATAATTCATCTATACATGTAAAGATTCTCGTGAGCACAGCGCAGTACAGGGGCCAGACATGGGAAATACTACTGGGATTGCCATTGATAGTTATAATAACCCCATGGGTACACATCTGAGTTCTGTACTCCTTGTAATTCTTCACGTCCTCCGGAGAAGTTGAGATTTCCAGATGATCTTGGAAACGTAGAAGCAGAACAAATTGAGATGTGCTGCACATCTGTCGAGACAGCTGCATTAGTTTTGTTGCCCCTTTCGGAAGTAGCACTGACATTTGAGGTGTCATTCTTCTTTGAGCTCAGGAACCGCCCTCCGCAACCTCTAGCCCTTCTCATGGCATGCAAGTGTCGAGATTCATGGAGATATGGCTGCGCCAGTGATGCAACAGAACCTTCACTATAATGTGTAATGATGCTTTTACACTGAATACAAAAGATTTGATACCTAAGCAAATTGTGTTCTACAACATGAAGTAAAAAGGCAAGAATTAAGGAAGAATAGCACTTATTCGCCAACAGGCATTCCAAGAATTAATTCAGTAATGCCCCATAAAGGAATCTATACACGTTTATACAGATAATTAGCATATACGTTTTGAGATCATATACTTCAGCAGATAGAATCTCGAAGCATTTCTAATCCATGCATTGCAACTTCTTTTCAAAATTATTATTATTTTCTTTCTTCCAAGTAAAGATGAATTATGAAAAATTAGACTCACCACAAGAGAACTTTGAACCAACCTTTCTAACTTTAGTCACTTTGTTCTCTAACTCGGCTTTTGCGCGCAATTGTCTTCGCCTTAGAATTCCATGGTACTGTTTGGCATTGACATATACAGGTTCCTCAGCTAATTCAAGGGGCAAAGCCATTCTAGGATTATTCAGGTCATGAACATCTGGGTGCACCTGACCACAAAGTAAATGAGTGATAACTAGGTTAGATTTCAAGAAAACTACTTTCATTTTCTGCTAAGTAATAATTTGTGTATGTGACCATTACAGAAAACCTAGGGTGCTTTATAGTCTTTCCTTTGCTACTTTGCCATTTTATGGTTAATGAACTCTGACATACAACAAGTATAAACTAGCATTTCAAGAGAAGTAATCTGGTCTTTATAAACACAAACATTCATATCAACGTCCTTACTCTCTCTAAACAAAACTTGATTCAGAAAATTCAAGAGATTCTACAATAAATACCAACTGTAAATTCCAAAAGAACATTATTGTCAACCCTCCCCCTGTTGCCTCAATTCAGTTTGAGAAGTAAAAAACATGTGAATGAATCAGTGTATAGTTTCGCAAAGCACAACCATTTCCATAAGGACCATGCATCAGTGTTCTACAGCTTTGCCAAAGACTCTCAGATATAGTTGTAGGACACATCATTAAGCACTTTTTTTAGGGGGGAAAAAAAAGGAAAGAAAGATACGAGTCTGTTGAAAACACGACTAGAATTCATCACAGAACATAATTAGACTATGTATTTAAAACAAATAAAGTATTAGAGAGATTAAGATTATACAACTTACCTAAATAGATGATGGAGTGGATGAATGCAAAAATAGAATTCGAGTTCAAACTCCAGCTACTTTGACATTTTTCTTATAGATGATGAGATAACAATGGTAGTTCATGTTCAGTTTCAAACTAGCAGGAAGTAAGAACAATTATGATCATTCAGCAGATTCAACCAAGAATATAATCATCATTGTCTAAAGAGGAAAGGATCCAGATGAAATACCCAGGGCTGAACATTAGCAGGTGAACTGCCCCAGAAATATGGTTCCGAACAAGGATAATCTGGACATGCCTGAGAGAGAGGGAAAATTCAAGTGTTGAAATATGAATACGTGGAGAATAACTGTCTCAATTAAAAATGTGAATGGGGAATCCAACCAGAATAAGAAAATTTGAAAATTGAGAATAGCAAATGTGCTTGGCATTGGCCAGGCAGAACAACTTTTTTAGCTTAAACCTTTTCGCATGCATGCCGCCATTCCCCAGTTCATGTACGTTGAGGGAGGAAAGAGACCACTTACAATTGAATGATCAGATTGTTTCAGTTGAGTATCTGGTCTTAAAGGCTCAACCATTGTTGGAGACAATGCAGCCGAAAAGTTCACGTACTCTTGCTTGCAATTTTCATCTGAAAATTAAAAAGAAATAAGTTTTATGAGATCAATAGCTGACAATCCAATTCCACACTGAAGGGTGAATGATAGGCACCAACGAGCAACTATTCAGCCTCAACTGATGATTTAGAATTAGAAATGATTCACTATCAGTTTTGACACTACCCGAAAAATCCAAGTAGTAGAATTTCTCCAGGAAAAACACACTTTAGAAATACCTGAATTTGTCAACCTAGTCTTTGATTCTCCATTTTTATAGCTTCCCACATCATTTCCATCATTGGTCTGTAACTCAAGGACTTTGATCCCCAAACTTCCATCTAGTCCCTTTGTAGAAATCATACTTGTCCTGCTACTACTGAAATCTAATACTTCCTGAGAAACTTTGTTCCAATATGTTTGAGGATGAATCTCTGGGTTCTCAATGCTCTTTGTGCCAAAGCTCAATTGTCTTGTTCTATCTGAAGAACGCTGCATTCTATACAACTTCACCTCTGAAATGTGTGTTAAGGAATCATTATTATGCATACATGGATCATTTTATCCACAAAAAAAGCCAACTTGCATACGCTAGCTTCCCCATCTAATAATAAAAGAATAAACATGATCACATTCTCACATTGATAACTATGTAATTGTTAAAAAATGCAACTTCCAAGCTACTTCCTCAAAGACAATGTTATTCCTCCTTTGGATACATTAGGTTTCCATAACTACTGAAAGAGTGATCACCAGAAACTCCAATTGAAGTATAACATGGTATTTTTACTTCAAAAGTTTCGATAATCCGAAACTTTGGACATCAATTGCAAGAAAAATAAGAACTCTTGAAATGGTGTTTGGCTTTAACTGGGAAAGGAGAAATGAAATAACTTGCTGTGGCGAAAAGAGAAAACGCCCCTGTATCGTTATCAATTATAACAATCAACAAGAGTGTGCCTTAATGGTTTGCTATCAAATTTAACTGATCACAAGTTTCAACTAGCCCATGTGTAAAACTATATTTGGAAGAGCAAAATGACCATGGAGGTACTTCATGGCCATGTATTCTGCCTTTACCCATTGTATATGCATAAGGCATTTTCCTGCATGCCTCAAACTGATCCATCGAACATCCTTTTTCCAGTGCTGATCTTAATCACATCTACATGAAGTATGCTTTAAAGGATGATATATATATAGAATGGGCATAAACATTCAAGAGATTACTAATTTAATTAGCCATGAATCGTCAAACAAGGGCAAATAACATAGCCTATATGAAATATTTAGATTAATAATCTAAATCAGCCATGAATCATCAACCAAATGCAAATAAAGCACATATACCAAACACATACATTACATAAATGTCTAACAACAGGATTAGTACATAGATAAAGTTCTTGAAAAAACTTGAGTATTCCACGCAGCACGGCACAAGGCTCCTTTTGTCTCATCACCTAGATTCATTTTTGGTGATAACTCAAAATCCACTCTAGATGAGTTTATTAATATTATGCTCAACTATTTATTAATTTTTTTAACACCCCCTCAAATTCCCAGAGTTCTATGAAAAGATGGATCAAACTGGAAGCATCTTAACTTTATTTTTTTTAAAAGAACTTTTCGTTCTCTCAGATTCTATCTTAAGTTGAAATCCACAAAAACACACTGGAACCTTAGCAAAGGAACAGGTAGGTATACTTTGTAAATTTCAAACCTTTTTATAATCCATAATGGATTTCAAAAGTAACTACACAAATTTATTTTATAATTTAGTTCGAAATTCCCCCTTTTTCCTAGGAAAATATTATACCTCAGTTGATCTTGATACAAAGAGCAACACCATTAAATCGAAATGGAATAAATTCCTTTATTAGTGTGTCAAATTCCCACAAAACCCCTAAAACTAGCAATAAAACTCTCTTCTTCAAATAATAAGCCAAAATAACATCAAGATTATCAAAACTCCTCTGTAAAAAAAAAAAAAAAAAAAATCTCAAAAAGCCAATAGATTGCTTAATCAGTACTCTCAGCCCCTTCTTACTATACCATAAATCCATAAAAACCCCCACACTGATAAAAAGGAAAAACAGATTAAGTTCTCCATGATCATGGTATCATCATGGCAATCCATACAATATGGAACTCAAAAGAAGGGGGGTACAAAGAACCCAAAGATCAATATTCTTCAAACATTAATTAGATACTGAACACTATTATTTTGATAACCATATCCGTACTAATGATCCACAGATTCTTGTACATGATCTCCTGCTAAAGAACTACAGAGAACACGAAATTAAGCATTCAAACAAAAAAGGAAAAGAAAGGCATACGGGGAGGTAGAAGACTCACAGTCACATGAGAATCAGATTCAAGAAACAAGGGATGGCTAGTATTTGTATTTCATGCATGCAAAACCCCCCATACACACACACACACACATAAGCAGTTTCCCTTGTGCTGTTGCGTTGAAGCCCCACAGAACTAGCTATATCTATCTATGCATCTATATATATACATATATTTGCTGTATATAGAAGAAGACAAGTTGGAAATTTGAAAGGCGAAAACAGGCCAGCAAATTAAGAATCTAGAGGAGGCAAAGGTGGGGGGAGCGGCATGGCATCTCCCCAACCCAACAACAAAAATATATGTTAAGACTCAATCTAGGATCTAAGTTTTGGTGACAGCGATGTTTTTTTTTTTTTTTTTTCTCTCTTTTTAAGATATCCAAACAAATATATGCCTTTTTCCGTCCGCTTCCCTTTTTTAGTAAACTAATAATCCCCTCTTGTTTTCCCCATTTTGCCCGTTCTACGGACTGTGTTGGACTCATTTTCCATACAATGGATCCTTCCAACTCCCAATCAATTCTTACATCTTTTTTCTATTGATTCAAATATTTTATTTATTTATTCTTTATTTTATTCTGATGATTCAATTGTATGTTTTTTTTTTTTTTGGAAAATTTATTTTAAAAAATATAATAAATTAATAGTAATTTAAATTCTGAATAATATTTCAGGTAATATTTTTTATAGTATATATTACATGAATAATCATCGAAATTCTATGTGAATGGATAGTAATATATTGGAACAACCACAAATTTGGTTAGAAGGGTAAAAAAGTAAAAAAAAAAATGAAATATGGGGGTAAAATAGTCATGGGAAACCAACTGAAAACCCTTGGAACGATATGATGAAATGAAACTAAACCTAAGTACGGCAATTGAATATAATTAAGTGATTAAAAATAATAAAGGAAAAAAAAAAGGTCCAAACTTGCATGTGGTGAGAGGGGCTCCCATGAGGAACTCTCTACGTGTCCTCTTGAGCATGCAAAGTGGTGGGGCCCAGTCGTACCTACCTTTAGCTCTTTCAAGGCCAGGTGTTGAGTAAGTCCCACTCAAATAAAATGATGACTCAACTTCTAGATAACGGTGCTCCGCCGTTAAATTCACTCAGGCCCCACCCACACTGTCTCGGCGTTGGGCGACAATCTATATACTATAGTCTAATGCCGTAAACTCCCTACCAAGAAGCAAGAGGACAACGCAAGGTCGTCCACACAGCGACCGTCAACTTTCCACGCGTCTCCATTCCTTTTTCTTTTGGCCCTTTACCATAATAGGAATAGCTCCACGTGCCCACGCGTCCCGTTACGTCAAGTGACGACAGCACTATGTTACAATTATGAAATCATATGCAAAATGGACATTGTATCAAGACCAAGTCTTTCGTAATTACCAAAAAAAAAAAAAAAAAAGACCAAGTCTTTCGTCAATTTTGTTATCAATAATTAATCATTACTCACTTCCATCCTCAAATAAATAAATAAATAAATATCCAAATAAGTGAGATCTAAATAATATCTATTAAGAAAAGATTTATAGAAAACATATATATATTTTTTATGTGTTAAGAAACGTTACTAAGGGTGTGTTTGGATTTCCACTCAACTAGAGTTGAGTGAAATTTTTTTGTTTCTCAATTATCCAACATATTTGGACATTATTTTTTTTTTAAATAAATTTGTCCCTAAAAAACACACCTATAAAATTTATAAACCTCATCTTATTTAAAAAATATATACTATTAATAAAATCACTTTTACACACTTTTCCCAAAACAAGCAATCTCTTACACACACAATTATTACACCTATAAAACTATATATTTAAACCCCATTTTTTCTAACATAAAATTCAATTTTAAAAAAAATTACAGATAAAATTTGATTTGAATGTCAAAAACACAATTTTTTCTAATGTAAGGGAAATCAAACACACCCTAAATTCTCCCCATACTATTTTTTTCTGGTTTTTTTTTTTTTTTTTTTTTGGGTGGAAAACCCAAAATGAGAATTCTTTCGTAAGTTTTCAAGCCCAATTAGGGGATTATAAATGCTGCCTGGACTTCCTAAAATGGGCTTTTCTCTATTTAACTTATGGGCCCGATAACTCGGCAAGAACCTAATGATCAGTGATCACCACCAACATAGGGCATGATGTTTATTAGTGTCTATTTGTGTCTTACTTGTTAAATGGAGATGTTGAGTTTGAATCTTATTAAGAACGATTGATTTTATGTTAAATTTTAGCTGTGTATTAT
>JAXGGT010000094.1:11899471-11918288 GCA_035583425.1 Marsdenia floribunda | reverse complement strand
TTTGCAAGGAAAAGGTGGCGCTGGTTGAGATTTGAGAAATTGTTTTTAGAGGGTTTTGGAAACAGAAAATCAGGAGACAGCTCTACCCAAACCCAAGCACAAAAATATTCTTCCTAAATCAATCAAATAAATAACTTGACGGCTGTGCTGGTATTTTACTACTGGGAAAATTCTCCGGTTTAGGCCCTTAACCATTTACGTTTCTTCAAATTAATCTTATAACTTTAATTTTATCAAATTAATCATTTATATATTTTCTATTTTATCAAATTTGATCACTTTACCGGCATATCCATTAAATTAAAAAGATATTTTAGTCATTTTATGTTAAAAAAACAAGAAAAACATAAAATATATATAATATTTTAGCCAAAATATTCACTTTTTTTTATGAAAAGAAAACGAAATGTGAATAAATTTAATATATCTATTCAATTTTTTATTTTTTTCTAACATGAAATGATCAAAATACCCTTTTAATTTAATGGATATGCCAGTAAAGTGATCAAATTTTGATCAATTTTGATTGGGAGGACCAATTTGAGAAATAAAAAATAGATAAATGATCAATTTGGATAAAATTAAAGTCATAGAACCAATTTGAAAAAATGTAAATAGTTAAGGGACTAAATCGAAAAATTTTCCTTACTACTGCCTAGGCGCCAATCGATCCCTGCTGTCCTCCTCCAATATATAAATAAATAAATATAAATAATTGTCTTTTAAATAAATTATGATCCAACAAATTCGAAGATATAATTGTTGGGTTCTAAGAATACTCTGATATCAATTGTTAGAGTTATAATAATTCTTGGGTTCGATAAAATATTTTTATAAAAATAATATTATATTTATAAAATGGATAATATTTTCAATTATTTATACTTTAATAATAAAAAAAATATATTATCATTTATTAGTTATTTTTATTTAATATATTATATTGTTTATTTTTAATAAATTATTAAATTTTGTATTATATTTTTATAAATATCAATATTTTTAATTCTTATAATAAATATTGATTAAAAAATAAACTGATTAAATAATATTTATTTATATAATATCTAAAATAAATGTGTTTAATATTATTTTAATATTAAAATTAATATTTTTCCGGTTGAGATCTTAGGTGCATCTTTTCTAGACTATCTACACTTAATATAATTTAATAAATTTCACTAAAAATAAATTTATATATTTAATTCTAATTAAATTGTAATTCAAACATTCAATGAACTTTTTTATTTTTTAAAGAAAATTTTAATAAATTAAGGTGTCTTAGTTAAATTAATCAGAACTATATTTAATGATCAAGATGTCATGAATTCAAGTTGTTTTAGAGGCGAAAAACCTCAAATTTACAAAAAAAAAAAAAAAAAAAAAAAAAAAAGAAAAGTAATAATAATAATAATAATTGACACTAATAATAACAGTTAGGCAATGGATGCATCAGTAACTCTCTTTTCATTTCTCTTCTCATTGTAGTGTACATTTGACAATAACAACAACAAAAATAAAAAATAAAAAATGGGAAGAATGGAAGAAAGAGACATCTTCCTACTATTTCTCTTTTTCTCAATGAACAAATTCATCAGGAAGAGGTGGATCATAAGGTCATCATTCCTTAAGGCTCACTGCTTATCAGATGTGATGCAGAAGAGTTCTGCCATGGCTTACACCAAAGCATCAGGATACATGAACTCAATCCCCACATTTATTTTATAGCCCTCACAAATTAGGGAGAAAAAAAAAATGAAATTCTTCCATACTAC
Source organism: Marsdenia floribunda (assembly GCA_035583425.1). Lineage (NCBI taxonomy): Eukaryota > Viridiplantae > Streptophyta > Magnoliopsida > Gentianales > Apocynaceae > Marsdenia > Marsdenia floribunda. The sequence continues at coordinate 11,916,513 of JAXGGT010000094.1, read as the reverse complement.
TTTTTTTTTTTTTTTTTGACAGATTTCATTATTCTTACAGCTTTTCAGTGTGTGTATATCCGGCATTCTTCAGGTACTCCAAACTCCTTCTTAAGAGGGGCCAGCTCTTGTCTCCAAGGATCATTGTGCAACTTGTAGTGCAAAATCTTTTCAAGAAACAGTTCCAATCCATGTGTTTGTCCCAGGTTGCAGACATAGAGACTGAGAGTCAGAAGCAGTAACAAAAATGGAAAACAACACTATTGATGTAAATACACAGGGGAAAAGAACAATCTCCCAGAATATATATATATATATATATGGCATCTGTCATAATAGGATCATAAGCCTGAAGTTTCAAGATTGAACTCTAAAGAGAATCACACTACCTGTAGGAATGTGGCAAATGCATCATCTTCAGTTAGTTCAGAGAACTTGGCTGCCCAGTCATTCACATATCCATGATCAGTTCTTTGCCTCTCAGCTTCAAGCATGACAGAATCGCGATACAAGAATCTCTGCCAGATCTTCCTTATATTTGCCAATTTATATTCTATTTCTGTCTCATTGATTGCCTACAGAAAGGAAACTTACCAATTAGACTTAACTGATAAGAAAATGCAGACCCCTTGCACAGACATTAGGAAGGAAGTTGTTACTCTCAGAATGTGGATCATGTTTGGAATATCATCCTCTCGTATCCGAACAGCAAAGGCTTCGTAGTTAAGGATGTTTTCATAAGGCAGGTAGATGCCATCCTAAACATGGAAATAAAAGAAAATGAGGAAAAAAAAAAAAAAAAAAGGAAATGCTTAAGTGTGCTTGGAGCACCATGCTTGACCATAAGCTGGAAGAATCTTTTCTTGCTAAGACAACAGGAATCCTATGTCCTGTAACAAGATTTATAGACAAGGTTTACACTACCTAGAAAACCATGACATGAATAGAATACAACCTGAATAACAACAGGAATGCACCCCTGCAGAATACTGTCTTCCATCCGTCCACTCCACCCATCACCAGGCATGACACCACAAAAAACAGAACTTGCCAACTCCTCGTGATAATTTTCACTGCGTTGTGATGTCACTTTGACATCTGGACTGTGCTGTTTCCCGAGTTTCCCTTCTTTGTTGGGACTGGACCCAAACTCTGCAGCCACTTTCTGCCTTATGCCCATGCTATACCTGTAAAGGTGCCAACATAGCAAGTCAAATTCTTTTCAAGTTTATATTCATTGTAGTAGACGGATTTAAAGTTCTTTTTTTATGCAGTTGAAGTATTTGAGCACCGCGATATTAGTAGCTCCTCTAATAAAAGGAAGAAGTTTGTTAATACATAACAAAGTTCTACAACAGCTTCAGTATGTGCATTTTAAAAATGCACTTTATGTAACTTTAAAAATGTCTTGACTTGTAGAGCATTCTGGCCACTTACTTATCTTCTGGTCTTCCATTTTCATAAGCTGGTCCTAGGTTTCCATTAAAATAGAAGAGTGTCTGCCGCTTCTCTCGAGGCCTGCATTAAAATACCATCATAAACTGGAATGGAAACACCGGCTATCAAAGCACTAGGCTCTAAGTGCATTAGGAAGGGCTAAAAAATACATCAATGATTTAATAAATTACCATGCCCAAAAGCTTTCATTCAGGGAACTTGCATCTGGCCGTTTCCAAGCAGGGAGTACAAGATCTTTCTCTGGATCAAAGCAAGGATGGGTTCCTCTTCTTTCAGACGTTATGCCATCCCAGTTATCAGCCCAATACGCTGTTGTTGAATTAGTATGCTTTGAATTTGTATTGCCCCAGTGTACCAACATCATGCTGTTCCATATTTCTTTTGGGGCATAACAAGCCCCTTCATCCCATGAAAAGAACTGTCTTGAGAGATGAAAATAGTGTTGTTAGCATGAAGCAAATGTTCATCCACAAATGAGAATAGGGGTAGGGGACAGAACTATGTCTGCAATTATCCAGGATGACAATCTATAGAGATTTTCGTTGATATAGTACCCATATATGATCTCTTCCTGACGACCGATTCCAGTAAGGATATTCTGCGGCAATGTGATTATATGCATTCTTATAAAATTCCAAGGTCAGAGAACTCCTCATACCAGCATGTTCCTGAAATTGATAAAGCATGCAAATATACTATGAGAAGGCTACGTATTAGCGGATCACAAACAGCAACAAATACTGAAGAACCACGTGAAATCATTTTGTTTGGAAACTTAATTTGAGAAGCATGTTTTACAATACATATGTGAGTTATTTTCCATTGAAATGACATGTGCAAAGTGGATCATCTTGCTCAATCAATTATGCTGACATCTTATGTTGGTTTTTGATGAATGATATTATACTGCATGCTAGTTAACGCAAGTATATAAATGAAAATGTCTACATATAACCAGCAGGAAAAATAGTCCATATCCAAGATTGAATGGCTCTACTTTTGGTGAGGAGAAGAGAAGGATTATAGTTTCTAGGTAATCATTCAATCAAAACATCTTTAGTAATATTGTTTGATTGATCATAAAGGTAAAAAAAATGGAAAGTAACCTAAATATTACTCAAAATCAATAGAGGAAAAGGAAAAAAAATAGGCATGGACTCTGATTGCCTTGAGCAAAGAATGTGAATTGTTATCAGGTGGTTAGACATGAAGAAAAGAATTTTAAGTCGCACTTGTTGCTCAGAGTTGCATGTACTCATACCTGCATACTAATATGGGGTGCATCATCAGCACGAGTAATAAGCCAGGAATCAAGAACAGGAACAAAGAAATAGTCTGCTTCTTCACCATTTAGCGTCCTATGAGGGCTAGCCAATAAGCTTTCGTATAATGCCATCTGAAAATTAGTAAGCATGAATCATTAGAAGGTGCAAATGTTATATAGGTAGTGATATAGTCTCAGATATACCTGTGCACCGTAAAGCTGATCAGTCCATATTGTTGAATTCATATGATCATAAAGTCTATTTACACATTCCAGTTTGAAATGTCGTCCCTGCCATGTACAAGAGTGTAAAGTGAAGTACAAAAGTGTTGCTCTTTTGAATCGTAAGGGAGAGATTTGGCTAAAGCATTCTGACCTCCAAAAGAAGACTGTTGAAAACTGGTGGCAAGTCATAAACATATATGAGAGGCCTTCTCTTCTCCACAACAGCATTCAGATACACAGTATTTCCAGTTTGATCTTTACTATGAGGAACACTGACATGGGCTGGTCGAAGCCATTGGGGCCACTTCATAATAGACAATGAAACAGATGGAATACTGCAATCTACTCCAAACCAACCATTATCACACTACAAAAGACATAATAAAGTAAGCATTCTTGTTTTTTGATTTTCCTGTTCAAAAATTCTGTCTACTTATGTAAGGGAAAGTATGTACACAAGTAGATTCACATATCCAGCTAGCTAGATGTATTTGCTCAAGAATGTGCAGAACTTTTTTTTTTTTTTTTTTCCTCAAGATTTCAACTCAAACTTCACTTCTATATTTGGTTTATGGAAATTGAAACTAACATTACAGGCAAACAAAAATGGTTAATGCAAATACACATATATTTCTTCTGTGTTAAATTGTCATATGTTCTAAAAGCTTAAGTTGATACAGAGGGGTTGAATTTAACCATTTAACCCTCCGGTGTGGGCAAAACACCGATTTTAATAACAAAGTCCAACACATGAACAATAATCAACAAATGGGTTCGGAGACAAGAGTCAAACTCAAGACCTCATGCTCTGATACTATGTTAAATTTTGAAATCCTCTAAAAGTTTAAGCTAATAAAGAAGGTTTGAATTTAACCAGTTAGAACTTTGAAAATGTAATGCTTTATCAATGAAACAACACTGGAAATCCATTTTATAGAAATTTCATTAGTGTTTTACCTGACAAAACCCTCCACGGCAATACCCATGACCAGCACATTGGTTAATACAAGTGCTTTCAACAGGAGTCTCACAAAATCTTCCCCAGAGACCATCATATTTGCAATCACATTCTTCCTTGAAAAGCACCTTACCAGAATAACCTTCTTCAGGGTCCACGTTACACCACCCTCTTCTACTGGCATTTGTTGTAAAAATATCTCTATCAACTTTGCTCCAATCAATATCCATAACAACAGGGTGATCAACTGGACCAGATGGTGGGCTGAATTTGTACAGAATAGTTTTCAGTTAGATGATATTCAGTAGACACAAGGGAATAGAATGATAGGAGAAGAATATGCTTATGCTTACCTGATTTGGAACCCACATGTCTCTGCAGCAGGCCGATTGGGGTACTTTGTCCCTTCACCACAAAAGCACATTGCTCTTGTTGTATCACAGTAAGCTGGGCAGATTGAGACTACCCATGGTCCATACGGATGATCATCTGATCCAGGGTAATTGCAACTTAACTGCTGTCTTTCTGAGCACCCATCCCCTGAATTACACAGACATTAAAAATATAAGAATTGTTTGAACAGCACCCCAATTTTCCAAAAATAACAGAAATGCTGTGATAATGAATTGAATATGAAATGCACTGTAAATGGATTAGTTAAAAAACTCCAGCTGTTCCTACCTGAATACTTAACAGACATCTAAGAAATCCTAAAAAAATTACTAGGAAGAATGCATGCATGAACTCCCTTAACAGGGTTAAATTTCGAAGTCAAATGCATTCAAGACACTTACATCACAAACCTTTTCAAGCTCCTTTTACCATGTTGACATTTAAAAATTTGGATATCAAAGATTTAGAAATGTGACCAACCAAGACCCTGACTCCTTTCCTAGAGGAGTAGAATTAATAGTAAGCTGCAAAGCATCATGCTTGTAAAAACCATACAAGATATATTGCAACATCAAAAACAATCTATCTTGAGGCCATTCATGAATTGAACAGCCTCAAGACCAGCACTTCCTTGGGCATTTCTTAAAATCTGAATGCGGTACAAATTTATAAAATAAGAAATATTAACACTGAAACTGAGAACTAACCAGTAAACCCATGAAAGCAGCGACATTGACCCAATTCATGATTACAAATGCCTTGTCCACTGCAATCATTTTTGCAGCTCTTGCCTCCAATTTCCTAGTGTCAATGCCTTTTGTGCATTAGTAAGATGGTCAATAATAAGCAGAGCTCAAATGAATTTCAAGTGGCTAGTGGTGAAAACCATTTGACTCGAGACCAAAATCCAGTATACAAATGAACCAACAGGGATAGCAATCTAAGGGTGGAACTTTATTGTGCAAAAGAAAACATTGATAATAATCCAAATATCAAATATCCCTTTTGTTCATCAGTTAAAATCAGTGCTTTCAGTACCTCCACAACATTTATTACAGTGGCATTTGAATGACAGCCAAATAACCACCTCCCAATATCTGCTTTCCACGGAGCACCACGATATACAACAGCATTATGCAGATCGGAAGGATACAGAACAGTTAAATTAACTATTGGTTGTAGAATTTGCTTGCTATCTACTGCTAACCCGTTCATCACGTTGTTGCTGTCAATTGACCCATATTTAGGTACAGTAACTTTGTCACCATTAACCGATCCATTTACAGGGATACAAAGTGTCTGAGCTTGCCTAGTCCCAAAATATTCAAAGGAAGGAATCACAGGAAAGAGAAATAAATGAACAACTGAAACTAGAGCCATAATTGAAGCAATAGGTCCCACCAGGGACCACGAGCACCTTCCTTTCTGGGAAGGGAACATGATCCCCAGAATGTCTTCTCCTACTCGGTTGAGTATATGATTCAGACCGCTCAATCTTCTTCCTACCTTATCTTTGTAGCTTCATGTAGAGTTTTAACCATCAGAAACTCGAATTTAAATCCAAAATAATCCTGGAGAAGTTCAAGAATGTCGGAAAAGAAAGATGTTAAGATCTTTCACAAATTTATAAAAAATATAGTATAGTCAACTTACGAAGTAACAGGGAAAAAAAAGAAAGCGAATCATCAAAATCCTCCAAAGCTAACCCCATGGTATCTTATTAACAATTGTACATGCATTCACAAAATCACTAAAAAGAACAATTATGCATCATTACAACCGCCAACATTCGAAACAATCAAATAAATCCATTCTGTAACATAAGAAAAGTCCTTAATACCCTCATAAAAACTTAATCAGAAAAGGACGAGTCAACTTACATACGAAGTACTGGAAAATTACTGAGTTACCAACTTTTTCAATGATTCCCCATTCAGCATCGAATTCACACTGTGTTTTAAATATGCACAAGTGTATCAACTAGGAATACAAAATTCGGTATCAAGAACTTTACTAGATCCACCAAAACCACTATAAATTGCGGAATCAAGAACCCATATCATGAACCATTCAACTGAACATGCTCGTAAGAACATAAACAGAATCTTTTGACTAAAAAAAAAAAAAAAGACATTTTTAAACACCCATTTCTTGCTCAAAATAAACACACCCAACAAAAAAAAATGAGACCAATCACCAATTGATAGAGGAGAAAATTCTTTCAATCCTCCACAGAACCCAGTTGAGATTGTTGAATATTAAACATCAAAAAGAAGAAGGGAAAAAAAATGAAAAAGTTAATTGATAGAAAACAGAATGGGACAGAAAGAGTTGATATGCAATGCAATCCCACTAGAAAACTTCTATGTGGAAGCCGCCAAGGATTTTGGCTTAAAATGTATGAACACAACTAAACAGTGAGAAATGCCTGTCCTCTCTTAACTCTGAAACGTTTCTGTTAGTTAAAATGACCGAAAATACCCTTTACCTTCCAAGATGTAGAGGAAACAAGTTTCGTCCTGTAAGGAAACTGAATTTGGGTATTTATGGAAAAAATCATTCATCCTCGTTGGATTTACAGAATGTTTAGCTGTATTATTAGTATTACTAGATTAGTTGACTTTGTTTTTACTTACACGAAAAGGTAAGAAAGTAGCATTATTATTGTAATAATAATTATTAGCTTTAACGTCTTTTGTAACTTATTTTTAGGTATTTACTTTAATTATTTTTTAGTCATAAATTAAAAAAAAATCCGTTTTTATTATTATTTTTTTGGCTATTATAAATTTTATTTACATAGACTTAAATCCAACAAAAATATATAATAATCAATTATTAAAATTATTGACCAAAAAAAAACTATTGACAAAATTAAAGAGCAAAGGATGTTCTTACATGTGATATGACATTCGGATCTGAATTGATATATAATTTTTTTTTTTTTTGTCTAGTGAAAAGTATTCATTATCGACAATAGTAATTAATTTTTTTTTGCTACGGGTACTTTTCTATTAAAGGTAAATAGCTAATCATGAGATATGTTCCATTTTCATGGACGGGATTCAAACTCTCAACCTCATAGTTAAAGAATGATGTGAGAAATCACCACCACACCTCATGGTTGAATTGAAATATAATATTAGTTTCATATTTTGTCTTCGAATATATAACGGTAGATCACATCCTACTCCTCCCATATAGGAACAAAGGGAGAAGGGAGGGAAGAAGAAGGTGGTGGAAGACAGGAGGACAGATGAAAAAAATCTCAAAAGAAAGTGAAAGATACATTTTTATTTTATTATATTTGAACGGCTAAAAATTCAATCTGATTTATTAAAAATAAATTTTGATGAAGATATTTTTAAATTTAAATCTCTTGAGAAAGATGCATATGTGGAATTAATTAAAAAAATAAAATAAAATAGCGTCTGATACATATATTATATATATAAGATTACACGTAGTTCTTTTATAAATTTTTTTCTTCTAATGGTTTTAATGTAATTAAATTTAAATTTTAGGTTAATTTACTTTGTTTTTATTTTTTGTTTTTTTAACTTTTTATATATTGATATTTAAAATTATGACTTTCATTATTTTTTTCCCTTTCATTTATAACTTTTGAAATACTATTTTTTAATTATAAATAAAATATTATTTTTTAAAAATTTTTACTTTTCTCTCTATTTTTTTATTTTTTTTTTATTTTTAGACTTTATATTTGTTTTTCATCCATCTCAGTTCTTTTTTCTTCATTTTTCCTTTTCTTTTTTTTTTTTTAAAAAATTATTCAAAACTTCTTAGAAGTTTTATTCAATCTAATCAAAACTTGTTTTTCTTTCTAGATTTTCTGTTTACAATTTTTTTTTCTCATTTAAATTATATATATCTCCAATTTAAATTATTATCTATTATTAAGAAATTCTAACATTTTTGTAAATGTATGTCTTATGAGTATATATTTAAATACATAATAGCTAAAAAAGTTGAAAATTTATTTGAATTAATTGTTTATATTATAATTGATTGTGAATATTTTGTTTATTAACTCTAGAGATGTGTATTTTATTGATTGATTTATTTATTTCAATTTTAAGTAGATTCAATAACTACAGGAATATGCACAATTGGATTTTTTTTTTTTTTTGGGTCTATTTTTTTTATCTATTTATATAAAATTTTGACATTTCATATAATTGCTAAATTGTTGTAGGACTCAATTATTATATAATACTAATTTAATAATTAATACAGATGCATATTATATATATACAAATATATTTACAACTAGAAAAATAATTAAAATTAAAGATAAATATCATAATTGTAAAATAAAATCAACTATGATTATTTTATATAATATTTAAAACAATAACAATAGTATAACAAAATAAATAAAATTATAAAATTTTAATAATAAAATTTTAATATTTTTCATTTAAAAAAAATATATATCATGTATTCTTTTAATTGTAATTTTTTAGTACACTTCACATCTAGGGGCGAAACACACCACTAGTATACATATATATTAGGATGGGTTTTCTAGTGTATTGGAAACTTTTTAAAATATATATATAATAATAATTAATTATACTAAATACATAAATATTAAAAATTAAATTTATCGATTTTACCATAATATTAATAATATGGGTAAGAAATTGAGAAAATAACATTTGACTGTCGCTACCCTTTTTTTGCCCTTCTCGTACTCATTTTAGCCCATCAGTATATGTCACACGTCACACGTCTCCATGATCTTACAGCATTTGTTAGTTACGCTGACAATGAAATTTTATCTCTCCATTTATTTCTTCAATAATAGAGAATCTCTACTTAACAAAATAATAATAATAATAATAATAGAGAATCTCTAATTGAGATTCTACTGTATTTTAAATGATAATTATCTTACTTGAATTAAATACATATTTATTTTTAAAAAAAATTGAGTTAATATGTATTTTATTATTATTATTATTATTTGTTTGATTTTTTTTAATTATCTTAATATAACTATTAAATATACAATACAAAAGTTTAATTTAAAGAATAAAATAATAGTCCAATTACATAATTCTTCTTACTTAAATATTTCTTACTATTTGTTAAATAAAAATCTTGAAATTTATTTACCATTGTAACAGTTTTTTTTTTTTTTTTTTTTTTTGTCTTTATTATTGTTTGTCTGAAATGTGAAGATTCCAAAATTGAATATTAAAATGATGGAAGTTGACATTGATATTAACGGTGCGATGCCAAACATCTGCCCCAATATGTCATATCTTCTATTTCGACAATCACGGGAAGACACATTCGTCTTTTTTGGAAAGAAAAAAAGAGAAAAAGAAAAAATGATGAATCATTAAACAAAAAAAAAAAATTTATGTATGAATGTATAATACATTCAATTATTAATCTAAAATATCGTAAGTATAAGTATTGAAATTATATAATTATATATACATTTATTAATTTTTTTTTAAAAAAAATTTTAATGTCAAATTAGGATAATAATAATTTGGAAGTAAAAGATTTATTAAATATTTATTATTAATTGGTTTGGTAACCCACTACAGTTCGGCCACCACTTGGTCTAAGCCTCTACATTTTTTTATTTTTTATTTATTTTTTTGATAAATTTTAATATGCTCTCTCTCTCTCTCTCTCTCTCTCTCTCTACATATACAGATATATACATACATACATATATATATATATATGTTCTATATATATATATGTTCTCTCTATATAAATAAAGAAAATTATTGGAGACAAATTGAGGAGATGGAGATCATGTTTACATATTGACTTAAAAAGTCTAAGTTCAAAATATATTACATTCACTTTTTTTTTTTTTTAAGTACAATAAAAATATCTAACTCGAGATATAAATTTATATATATATATTGAAAATTTTAACATTTTACTCCTGAAATGTGTATGCTTGATTTTTTTTTTTCCACTACATTTATAATATTTATATTCATAAGTGAATTATTTTCGTTGCTTGAGATAATATATATATATATATATATAATGTCACATTCATCTTATAACTAATTAACTTTGTTGAATTAGATTATATATTTTTATTTTTACCTATTAAATCTTATAACTATCTACAATCAATTTATTTGATATTTCGTTTTCTCTCTCTAGAGTAAAACTCTCCCTCCTCTCTCTAGAGTTGACCTCCACCAGCTTTGTCTTGGTCCCTCTGAGCACACTATCCTCATCGGAAAGTTGAGTTCATACCTTTCTCTTCACTTTCTTCTCCCCCCCCCCCCCCACCACCTATTCCTGCTGCCTCAGCCTCTCTTCTTTGACTATGTCGACTAACCCAACACCTCTACTTAACCTTGCCATCAATGCTCCGGACACAGAGTTATTCAATGAACTCACCGTAGTTGGAAAACTCATCACCCACAAAACACTCAATCACAGAGCCATTAATGATGTCTTAATGTCCTCCTGAAATCTAGGGTCCAACGTTCAAATAAAAGCTCTCGATCCCAATATGAACGTGCACATTCAAGTATACCACAGATAGAGACTACATTACGGATCATGGTCCATGGTCGGTTAAAGGTGCACTCCTTAGTCTGCAACCATGGCCTCCAGAACTCACCTTCACAGAAATCGACTTCTCTACCACACTATTCTGGATTCAAGTGCATAATCTGCCCCGGAACAGAATGAATCCCTCAAACGCTGAGACCATAGGTAATCACATTGGGGAATTTCTCTTTTCAGATACCACAGACCAGATCCAAATATCCCGCAAATTTATGAGAATCAGGGTCGCAGTCAACACCACACAACCACTCAAGGCGGGTTGCTTCATTACTAAAGATGATGGATCGAACCTGTGGATTTCTTCAAATATGAAAGGCTTTCAGACTTCTGCTACAACTGTGGTAGGATTGACCACACTAGCTCAGCATGCACTGCAGACCAGTCGAAAAACCGGTCCCAAGAAGCAGAGCCTCAAACCTTCGGAGCTTGGATGCGAACAACAAAACAGGGCTCTTCAAAGGCACAAACATCGCAATCCCAAGAACAACAAGTGCCGAACTACAGGCCGGCGATGCTGGGTAATACCCTTCAATCAAAACTACAAGGTACAACCTCTGACTCTCCTGCTCCTAACCTCACCTCGATTATCCCCCACCGTACTATTGTGTAGACATGCAGGTCCCCTCTAAAGGACATTACCAATTCAAAATTGGCGCCCCACTTCACACCAGAATACCCAGCTTGCAACACTTCTGACCCCAACAGCCCACCCCATCCCACCAAAACCCAGCCTACCACCTCCCACTCCAACCCAGCCCACTACCCTTTAGGACCACACGCTTCCTGCTGTCCCCCAAGCCCAACCCACCATACAAACACCACCCAACAAGACCATACGAAATCTGGCGCCACCCAAGCCCAACCCACTATACCGCCATCCACAGCCATACACACTTTAATCTCAGCCCACCACCACCCGCCCAGTCTCCAACACATCACAACCCATACCCAGCAGCCCGAAATCCAGCCTTCCCATATACTCCCAATAACAACTCCTCTTATCCCACCCTCACCCGACCCACCACGGCCCATACTCAAACGCCCTCCTGAAGAATTGTTCTCTGTGTTCAAGCGGTCAAAGTCCACTTTTACTGACTCAGTGGGCAATGCTCTAGCAAAGTTGCAGCTTCTGTCTACTCCACACGCTTCTGTCTACTCCACACGCTTCAGTACCTATACCAGAACAGCATACACACTTCGTTGAGGAAGTAACTGAAGCACGAGTCATTACCACACACCGACGTTTCATCCACGTCAAGAGACAAGCCAGAAAGGTTAAGCTACCTCAACACCACACTGTTCGTATTGAGGAGATAGTAGATGTTTCACCAAAGACTGAGGCTGAGGAGGCGGGCTTATACCAGCCCCACATTTCACCATGATAGGCGTTGTATGGAACTGTTGGGGAGTTGGTTGTGGCCGGACAATTCGACATCTTAAGGATCTCATGGGATCTTACAAACCAAATTTTTTGTTTTTAGCAGAAGTCAAAACTGATGACATGGGTAAAATGCAGAATCTAGCTAAATTTTTAGGTTTTTTGTGAACTTGAAACCCTCTCTTGGGTTGTCTGGAGGTTTAATTTTGATGTGGGACATGACTGTAAAATTTATTGTAATATCTAAAAATGCTCACTGCATCAATTGCTTGGTTTTTGATGATTATATTCAATGTCCTTGGCAACTTACATTTATTTATGGTCCCCATATCCCGGTCTTGAGACCTCAATTTTGGGACTGTTTGTATTAAATTGGAGAAGCCTTTCAAGGCCCTTGGATGCTTGTAGGTGATTTTAATGTGGTGTTGCATGCCTGTGACAAAAGTGGCGGACGGGCTGTTAGTGGCACTAGTGAGGGTGGCTTGCAGAAAGTTGTGAATGATCATGGACTGATTGATTTGGGCTTCATAGGTCACCCATTCACTTGGAACAACCGTAGAAGAGGGGCGGCAAATATCCAAGAAAGATTGGATAGGGGTTTGCAAATCCTCCTTGGAGACTTCATTTCCCTGATACCACCATTCACCACCTTCTAGCCATTCACTCGGATCATAAGCCCCTCCTCCTCCATACCACTCCCACCCCTACAAACCTTCCTAAACCTTTTTGCTTCCAAGCAATGTGGCTCAATCATTCAGACACGAGCCACATCATCTCACAAGCATGGAATCAAAGCAGCTCCTTCCTATCCCACCTCAAAACCACAAAGACAGCCCTTAAAACTTGGAACCACTTTGTGTTTGGTAACATCTAATCCAAAATCAAGAGCCTCAAACATACTATCAAAACCATTCAAACCTCTCCCATGGACTCAACGCTTCATGATGTGGAAATTGCTACACTTAGGGACCTCTATGAGCTCTAAAAGTGCAAGGAAATATTCTGGAAGGAGAAAGCAAAATCGAAATGGCTTCAAGAGGGAGACGCTAATACTCATTTTTTCCATCTTACTACTATCATACACAGAAAACATAATAGAATTGCTTGCATTTTAAATTCTGAAAATACTTGGATCAATGACCGTAAACTAATTGGTACTGAGTTTGTTCATTATTTCACTGACATACTTTCCATTGTTTCTCCCTCGTGCCCCTCTAATTTGCAGGACTTTATACAACCACAAATTACAGCAAATCAAAATGAAAGGCTGATAGCAATTCCAGATTTGAAGGAAATCAAACAAGCACTATTTAGCATGAGAAACTTTAAGAGCCCTGGCCCGGATGATTTTACTATCACTTTCAGCAAACATTACTGGGGGATAGTGGAGACTGCCGTGGTTGAGGAAATCCATAGCATATTTGAATCTTCCATGGTCAAAATCGCTCTCAACCATACTTTCCTAGCCCTGATACCAAAGCTACAGGGAGCAGCCAAAGTTGATCAATTCCGCCCAATAGCACTATGTAATGTCATCTTTAAAGTTGCTACCAAGATATTGGCTACCAGAATGAGGAACTTGCTCGAGGGTCTTATATATCCCAGCCAAGCAGCTTTTGTCCCCAACAGATGCATTGGAGATAATGTGATAATCAATCATGAAGTCATGTACTATCTTAACAAGAAGACAGGCAAGCAGGGGTTTATGGCTATTAAAATTGATCTTGCTAAAGCTTATGACAGGGTATAATGGAATGTTTTGAAAATCATCATGCTTCATTTGGGATTCCACCGCATATTTATTGACCTCATACAGGAATGTACATCTTCAGCAAAATTCTCTATTCTGCTTAATGGAGTCCCGTTTGGCTATTTTGATGCAGAACGTGGGATTAGACAGGGGGACCCTATGTCACCAGCGCTATTCACCATTTTTTCGGATTTACTGTCCCGGATGTTGGAAAAGGCAACAACCCAAGGTAAAATCAGTGGCATCAAAGTCGCTAGAACCAGTCCACGGATTACTCACTTGATGTATGCTGATGACCTTGTCATTTATTGCAAGGTAGATGACGCGGAAGCTACAGAGGTGCAATCCATCCTTCAACAGTATTGCCAATAGACTGGACAAGCCATTAACTGGTCCAAGAGTTCCATACACTTCAGTCAAAATGTGCCGACTCGAACAAGAAACAGGTTATATAGACTCTTGCACATGAAAGCATGTGATCACACAGGGAAGTACTTAGGGCATTCATTTTGCAGATTTACATCCAAAGACGAAGCATTCAGTGGGGTTATGGAGAAGATATTCGACAAGTTGGCAGGCTGGAAATCCCGGTGCCTTTCTATGGCGGGCCGCGCCACTCTGATTATGGCAGTAGCGCAAGCAATCTCAACATACACGATGCAATTTTTTGCAGCTCCTAAAAAGATCACAGACTGGATGGATAGGAAATTCAGGAATTTTTTTTTGGGGAAAAGATGACACAAAACCACGCCATCTTTTTCTCAAATTGTGGGATGCTGTTTGTAAACCGAAAAGTTTCGAAGGCATGGGGATTCGACAAATGCAGCATCAGAATACTGCTCTGATAGCGAAGCTGGGTTGGCAAATGGTATCTGATGGCAACAAGACTTGGGTCAAGCTTATTCGGTCTAAGTATTTGAGAGGCAAGCGACATCTCAACTTGAAGCAAACCATGCAACAGGCGTCATGGATATGGAAAAGCATCAACAGTATAAATAAATTTTTGCAATCTGGTTTGTGCCTTCAAATTGGAAAATAGTCCACGGCTTCTATATGGGACGCACCTTGGCTACACTTAACCCGGGACCATCGTTGTCCAATGCCACCAATGCGCCTGCAGCAATCCTGTTTGTTAAAGATCTACAATTGCCTGATGGGAAGCATTGGAACCAATCTTTGACCCAGGAAATACAACCATCAGCCATCTGATTTTAAATACTCCTATACTTGATCAGGAGCAAGACACTCTGGTTTGGGCCCCCTCCACGACAGGGAAATTCACTGTAAGCTCTGCTTATAGTTGGGTCTTATTCCGGAACGGTTTGAACACCTCACATACTCACCTTCAACACTGGAATATTATCTGGAAATCAAGCCTCCATGAACGTCACAAAGCTTTCCTTTGGAAGATGGTTTCACATGCTCTACCGGCACTAGACAGGATTGGAATTTACATGCAACAGCCCCGGCTTACCTGCTATCTGTGCAATGACAAACCAGAGACTCTACACCATTTCATTTTTGAATGTCCAGCTAGCAAAACTATTTGGTGGAACTCCCCTTGGAATATCCGAATTGAGTCTTTTAATAATCTGCAGGTTACCGAATGGCTTATCCTATTCCTTGGACCGCAAAGTCCACTTCCACTTGATCCGACAGAGAAGGTAAAAATTCATCACTTCCTAGCTGTCATGATGGAGAGACTTTGGAGGGAACGAAATTTGGTGTGGACAGGTGGCAAATCCAGCTCTTGGGCGGATATTTCTATGTCCATTAATCGAGATTATATCAAGTATTGGCATGCAAGTGAGGAACGGCGTAAAAATACACGCATCCATGGAATTCAAAGTACACCCAGTCACTGGGTTCCACCGAATCCGGGTCATCTGAAGTTGAATTTTGATGTAGCATTTTGGGATGGGATTACCGTCACGGGAGTGGTGCTCCGAGATAGTCAAGGTTGTATTAAAGGGGTTTGGGTGAACCGCTTCGAGTCTGAAAATGCTTTCTGTGCAGAGGCTGAAGCGGCTACCCAAGCCCTCCACATCGCCACCAACCTGAACTTGCGGGAAATCACTGTCGAAGGAGATGCGTTTAATGTAGTAATGGCTTTGCATGGCCTCGATGAATATGTAGATTGGAGGGCCTCTTCTCTTATCCCTGTAGGAAGACTCCAATTGACTCGAAATTGTTTGTAGAAAATTAGCTATGTCCCACGGGAGTGCAACAGAAGTACGCATAATTTAGCAAAATGGGCTAAAAATGCAGTGTTTTGTGGATTTGTAGAGCCCTCCCTGCTTCCACCAGCTGTTTGGTATCATAGAGGGGGGACTTAGATCTTGCTGGTTTTTTGTTTTGTTATCATCTTTATCGTACATCTGTTTCCAGCTTCCATTTAATGCAATTCAACTTACCAAAAAAAAAAAAAAAAAATTTATTTGATACTTCTAATTAATTTTTTTAAATAATACAATTATTTGGATCAAGTTAATTACATGAATACTTTTTTTAAAAGATATTTTTAATATGATAATCCTATAATTACATAACCACTTGATAAATATATATAATTAAAATGATTAAATTATTTAAAAAAGTTAATTGAAATGAGATGTAATTGTAAAAAAATTAGAATTTATTACTGTAAAAATAATATATATAAAATTAAAAAAAATAGAGTTATGCGATCAAAATATAAAATAAGTCATTGACTTCAAAAAAATGAATAAATGCTTTTGTAAATGTTACTCGTGGATTGGTTTAACAGTATAACTTATATATATAAGATTACAAGATGTGTTTTTAGAAGTTTTTTTGTTCTAATGGTCCTTTTGTAATTAGTTGGATTCTTAGGGTTTTTTTTTTTTAATAAATTCTTTTTAATTTTGATTTTTAATATTTATCTTAACATTTTCAATTTTCCTTTTTTGAATTATTCTTAATCAGATGAAGTAATACTTAATTATGATTATTTATTTATTTATTTATTTATTTCTATAACTTTTTTAGTTGTCAATTTTATTATTATTATTATTTTCTTTTTGTAATTCAT
>JAXGGT010000094.1:11879600-11899371 GCA_035583425.1 Marsdenia floribunda | reverse complement strand
AACTTTTAAAATATTATCTTGTTAATAAAATATTATATTTTTTCAAAACTTTTCATTTTTCTCTCAACTTTTTATTTATTTATTTTTCATCTATATCAATTCTTTCATTTTTTTTTTCTAAAATAATTAATTCAAAATATCTTAAAAAAATTTTGTCAAAGCTAATGAAAAACTTGCTTAACTTTCTTTCTTGATTTTTTTAATGTATTTATTCTATTGTAAATAATATAAAAGTAGAAAATTGATGAAGGAAAAAGGTAATTTTTGAGTTTCAAAATTAGATTGTTTTCTTTAACTTATATTATGATATTTTTTTAACAGTTTTCTATTTTTTCATTTACATTGCATATATCTCTAATTTACATTATTATTATTATTGAAATTCTAACATTTTAGTAAAATATGTCTTATGAACATATTCAAATTTATAATGGTTGAAGAAGTTGAAAATTTATTTGAATTAATTATTTTTATTATAATTAATAATGAACATTATATTTATTAATTCTTGTAGATACAATAACTACAATAATGTGCTCTTTCGAATTTATTTTTTATTTTTTGCTAATTTTTCTTGAATTTTATGAAATGTTTTGACATCTTATATAACTATTAAATTGTTATAAAATCAATGACAATATTACAACAAAATAAATAAAATTATAAATTTTTAATATTCTTCATTTAAAAATAAAATATCATATTTTTTTTAACTATAACTTTTGGTATACTTCACACCTCGGCGCGAAGCATACCACTAGTATATATATATATGTGTGCGTGTATATAATTTTCCATTTTCAAGAGGATCGCACCACCCTAACAATGGAGATGATGTAGAGATAGTAGGGTAGGCTGCAAGAATATGGATGGACCAGATTACTTTGGGGCTGTAGGTAGGTGGTGTTTGGTTTGGTACATAGCTCAGCCCTACAACTTCCTTAGCCCTCAAACAAACAAAGGAGAATTCGGGCAAACTAGCTTTATGGTACAAACAACCATACCTCTTTTTTTTTTTTCCTTTCTTTTCTGTTTGCTCTCTCTATCTCTCTTTATTTATTTATTATTATTTAATTTTTAAATAAAAGGAAAACTTATATGAATACAATATC
This sequence comes from Marsdenia floribunda, assembly GCA_035583425.1. Classification (NCBI taxonomy): domain Eukaryota; kingdom Viridiplantae; phylum Streptophyta; class Magnoliopsida; order Gentianales; family Apocynaceae; genus Marsdenia; species Marsdenia floribunda. The sequence continues at coordinate 11,898,259 of JAXGGT010000094.1, read as the reverse complement.
TGATATTGTTTAATTTAATTTTGATAATTAATTTCAAAATTAATATGAATAGTCTATTAAAAGAGAAAATCAATTCATTAAGAATATTAAATATAAATTAGTCGTAACGCATGCATTTTAATTTAATATCACAATGAAGTTTTCTTCTGACCTGTTTGTTTAGAAATATCTTTTAGCTCTTGCTTGCCAAGAGGTTAAGGGTTTGAACTTCACCTGAGTGTTCAATCGAGATATATTCGCAAGTGCGAGTATACTTGCACTGTTGGGCCTCCCTGAATGGATTAATTTAGACCGAAAGGGCCTAAAATACCACCTAAAAAAATATATAATATCCCAATATATTCTTCTATGAATGTGTTTTAATTTTTTTTTTCATTAATATTTTATCAATAATTTAAAATTTCAATTAATTTTTTTAAATATTTCATCAAATAATATTAAATTTATTGTAATGAGTCTCATAATACATATATAATTAATATTGACATTTGTCCTCTATTTTTTTATCCAAAGGCGCTCCAAAAAAGCAGACCATAACTAGACAACCAGCCCAAATTTTTTTTAAGGTATCACTATATACGATTGGAAGCCCAATTCCTCTTCCTTTTAGTACTTAGTTAGAACTACAAATTATGCTTTGTTCAACAAAGCAGGCCCAATATTATGAATCCTATTATTCTATTATTGTATTCTTATCATGAAATCATACATGTATAATAGAATAATAAAAGTGAAAAAAAAAAAAAATAATATAAAGGTATTATTATTATTTTTTGAATTGTTACAAATGAATCAAAAAGAATTTTTATTTATAAAAAAAATTTAATTTTATTTTTAGAGTATTGTATCATCGATGATATTATCGTCATAATTATTTTATCGTATTTTGAGATAAAATGATAATGTTTATTCTATCTTTATACTTATTTTTTGTTATTCAATACAAAAAGATAATGATAATCCTATAAAATAATCGTTATTCATTTGAATTACGAATTTTAAAATAAAAGATAATGCTAATTTTAAAAATTATAAATATTCACAAAATCTAATATGTTTCATAATAATTCTATTATTTTCCAATATTTTTTCCTTTTTCCATTTTTTTTTTATAATTAACTTACTTTAAAAAAAATTAAATAAATAACTAAACAGTAATATATATATATATATATACAAACTAAATTTTTGTAATTTGTGCTCGTAGAATAATTATATAATGCCACACACATATAAAATATTCAAATAAATATATTTGGTTTGATCGCCCTCCTATATGCGATATTTATTCTTAATTTTGGTACATCCGCCTACTAACCCTCATCTAACAAGTAAGGCAGCATTGAATTATCTGTCATCATAGTTATTACTATTACTATAAATAAATAAATAAATAAAATACCAATAAAATAATTTACCTGTTTTTTTTTTTGTTTTTTCCCTTAAAAAAATGATATTTCAAATAAGACCATGCATAGGATTTAATGCTAAACGTGAAGTTATTTGATTATATTATGAATATAAATAATAAACTATAATAATAATAATAATTCAAATTTCAAAAATTTAAAGGATAAATGGACGAATTAATTATCTTTAATAATAAATAAATACATAAAAGAAAGAGTTTTTGACGTACAGGCATCGGCTTGGTTGGAACTTGGAAGTGAGAGCTGCGTTTATAGCGGACCATAGCGTCTTCTGCTGCCTTCCCCTCTCTGACATAAACGAAGAAGCCTCCATCACTTACTATCCCAATCCCATCAGCTACCACCAGTAAACGTTGCCCCATTAAATGCTTTCCTAAAATCATTGATGCATTTGCCATTTTTCTGATTTTAATTTAAGATTTATTTTTTATCCCTTTTTATATATATATAGAGAGAGAGAGAGAGAATATATATATATATATATATAGTCTTCAGATTTTATTTAATTAATTTATTTATTTTTCACCACCAAGAGGAGGAGATTGTGGTAGAAGGAAGAAGTGGGTTATGGCGATAGCAGCAGCTGTAATAGTGCCGTTGGGCTTTCTTTTCTTCGTTTCTGGTATCATCATCAATTTATTTCAGGTGATTCTCTCTTTTTTTTTTTTTTTTTTTTTCTTTCTCAATCTATTTTAGGTAAAATATAAACGTATAAGAATATCAAATATTATTAGAAATAAAATACGGTTGGAGTTCTTTAAGTTGATTGGAGATTGCTAAGTTGGTAATTTTTTTTCTTTTGAAAAGGAAAATTCCTTTTAAAATACTCGGTTCAGATGCAACTGGTGTTGCTTGTGTGTGGAATTTTCCGTTTTGTAACTATCGATCTCCCATTGATTTGGAAGTTGAAACTTTCACTTAATTTGAAAGCTGAGCATTCTTTTCCTTAATTCCCCCTCCCCCTCCCCCCGCTAATACTCTTCATTATCTGGTGTATGGGGGCTTTTATCCCAAAAATTGTGGATTTCGAAGCATTATTGAGTTTTGGAGCTTAACGACGAACTAAAAGTATGTACCTTTTTCTTGTTTTGGGGTAAAATTTCAGGCAATATTTTTCGTCCTTGTACGGCCAATATCCAAGAACACATATAGGAGGATCAACAGAGTGTTAGCTGAATTACTATGGCTGGAGCTTGTGTGGATTTTTGATTGGTGGGCAGGAGTTAAGGTAATGTTTATTGTCTATTTAATGCATTATGGCATTCCACAAACTGTTTGTCAGCATTTTGATGTAGACTCTGTACTGTTGATGAATGCCTCAACACCTAGCTCACAGCAGTTTACTTTGAACTCAAGTATTAATAAGTAGCAACTTAAGCTTATTCAAGTATTAGCATCAGTTAAACTTGATGTGGAATGAAAAGGAAACTGCTAAATGCTCCCGTCATTGTGCAGCCTGGGAAAGCCTAGCTTTATAAGCTACTGCCCTGAGTAATTAATTTGTACCTTTTCATTCACTTGTAGTCAAAATTATTGCTTTCTTTTTTTTTTTTGGAAATAAAGTCAAAGTTACTCAAAATTTTCTCCATGCACAAGCTGAGTAGCAGGAGTAATGGAGTTGCAGGTTAGGTAACACATATATGGTAATCTAAGACTTGTCAGAGTGCAAGCATTTATATTGCGCTTGATAAACTCTGAAGGATAAAGCAATTGACAATCAAATGCTAGGGAATGCTTTAAGCATGGATGTCAAAGCAAGATTTAGGAAGCTTGACCCATCTTTATATTAGTATTTTAAATGAGAATTGTTGAGCTTGTCTTTGGCATCTCGAGTCACTTGTGCTCAGATGATATTTTTCCCCTTAAACAAGCCAGGCATTTAAGGACCTGTCAGATTCACTCAAGTTGTTGATTGGCTCAACGAAGTCATGCTCAAGCCTACCCAAGCTCAGGCTCATGAACTTAGCTTGAAAGATCAGGGAGTTTCTCACTCTCCCTCTCTCTCCCTTTTAAGCAAAAAAATCAAAACATGGAAATGGTATTACATGCTAGAATAAATGTCACTTGAACTTGTGTACCAAGAGGTTCAAGTTAATAGTGTAGTTGGGTCATAGTTACAGAATTATCTTTATTGTTCTCCAAGCTTATGATTTTACAAGTTTCATGAGAGAGGTGGATCTTGTATAATGATGCTTTTAGTCTTACCAAAGCAAGGAAGGATAATTGGACCATCTACTAGGGCGATCTAGTTGTCCTTCTCATCAAGAAGTTCCTGATTAATCTTACTGCTATCTCTATAACCTCTCTTGGCAATTATTAGGTGAGAGAACGGTCTATGAAAGGAAAAATCCATAAGTGTGATTTCAGAGAGAGACAAGAGTTTCAGATTTTAACACAATATTACTTAGAATTCCTTATAATATTTCATTCACCATGGTGTCCCTCCAGCATTGCTATTATCCAACCAAACATGTCGAAATAGAAAACATAATTTTCACTGATTTAAAGAGGGGATAGTGAGAGAAAAGGGTTGATAATTTAGTATAGTGAAGTTACTGCAATTTTATTTTTCACTTGACATGCGTGACCCTTGAGGTAGTTGCTGCACTTCATGGTGAAAAAACACTTGGGATATCATTTCTTCTTTTCATTTCTCACTATCATATTCAGGACTATGACATTCATGCCTAAAAAATTTATGCATGGTCTTGTTGAAGAAGTTATGGTATATGGTTTTAGAGATAGGAGTATATTGGTTATGCTCCTTAACCTTAATATGATTCTTCACCAAACTAGCTCCTTCATAATACAACTATTAGTTTTGTGCAGTTGCTTTCAAGATTTTCTTCTGTATATTTATGGTGATCCGTTATCCCTATTGTGAAGCTTCCATGTAACTGCAATTCATGTTTTAATTGGGAATTTTCTTCCTGCAGCTTCATATCTTCACAGATTCTGAAACCTTGCAACTGATGGGTAAGGGCCAAAGTTTTACTTTCTATTTTCTTATTAATAAGTTATTTACCTCACTTGTTAAGACGCCAGGTATCTTATAAGCAGACTTATCCTGGTTAACATTTCAGGTAAAGAACATGCACTTGTCATATCAAACCACAGGAGTGATATTGATTGGCTTGTTGGATGGGTTTTGGCTCAGGTCTGTGGTTGTATTTATTCCTCTATTTTACATCTTGGATACTATTTTTGAGAAAATCTGTTCTTTATGCATTCTTAAACCTATGTGCTCAAGCATTAAGTAGTAGAGTGGCAATGATAACACATCATACGATGTTCTTTAGAGCTATAACCGAACCGAGCACTAGATGCTTGAGTTTGATTTGATTAATTTTTGAACATTATCCAACCGAACATAACCGAGCACGTGATGTTTGAACTTGTTTGATTAATTATTTGAACATTGTTTGAGTGGACTCAATTAATATTTTAAATATAAAATCTTGAGTTTGAGCTTGAATACGAAATATATTTTTTAAAAATTAGGAAAAATACAAATTTAAATGGTAAAATATTAATAAATATAATAATTTATATATAATATATAAATATTATAATTTGTTCGTAAATGTTTGAATAATAATTGAGCTTAAAATATTTGCGTTTGGTTCATTTAATAAACAAATGAGCTTTAATCAAACATAAACGAGATTGAACAAAGCTTATTCGAGAGCTCGAATAAGCTTTGTTCTTGAACTATTTGGCTCATTTATAACTCTAATGTTTTTGCAATGAAAAGCATTATATCTTGGTCTATTTTTTTCCCATTGATTTCTATCAGCTTATAATACTTAATTCATGATAAATTTACACTGACAGCGCTCAGGTTGCTTGGGTAGCACATTAGCAGTAATGAAGAAATCAGCAAAGGTTCTTCCAGTAAGTACTTTACCCTGGATAGTATTATATTTTTGAAATGCACTCAAATCTTCTGCTCATTATCAGAATGAGTTGATTGCTTCAGGTTAATAGAGAATATTTTGGTTGATGTTTAGTTTAACATAGAAAGATGCAAGTCTGTATGGGGAATCTAAGCATGCTCAGTAAGAAATTAACCTAGTCTACTCTGTTGAGTATCGGACCTCATTGCAATAAATTGATAGGAAGTTATTTCAAGTTTCTTGTTGCTGTAATTATGTATAATTTCTTTTTGCTGTTCTTCAAGTCTCTCTCTATGAAATGGGAGGTTCAAGTAATATGTCTTTTAGTTTATTCCTTTCCACATTATCATGAAATCATACTAGGGAGAAATTCAACTCAACTCTGTACCAATAAGGAAAATGAGTCAAATGTTCATTTTGTACATTTTCGTGTTATTTAATTATAAAAGGACAACTAAATTATTTCTTTAGTATTTTAATTTGATGAAAATAATTTACAATTGTTAGGAAAAGTGAGATTTATCGTAATTCTTGTTGCAGGTAAAAAGTAATTTTATCACACTCAATCCTACACTTCTATGTACTTCATTCAATTCTTTTATTTTCTCAATCTTCAGTTTACATGATGTCCAAGCTCCTGTGTGCTATTAAATGGATTCCCTAAGGATGTTGTTGTATTCTTGTGTGCAGGTCATAGGATGGTCTATGTGGTTTTCAGAGTATCTTTTCCTTGAGAGAAACTGGGCAAGGGATGAGTCAAATCTGAAGGTATGGGTAACAATCATTCATGAAGAACATCTGTTGAACTACCCATTGTCCTAATTTTCTTTTTATTATATGCACAATTATTTTATTTGATTCTATTTGCAGTCTTCACTTCAACGGCTAAAGGATTTCCCTCTGCCCTTTTGGTTGGCTCTTTTCGTTGAGGGTACTCGTTTCACAGAGAAAAAGCTTTTAGCTGCGCAAGAATATGCAACCTCAACTGGGCTACCTGTCCCAAAGAATGTTTTGATCCCTCGTACAAAGGTTGAGTTCATCACAGATTTATGTTCTTTCACGGGAGAATTAATGATTATACCATTCTTTGTTTATATGTCTTCATATTATATTTTCTTTTCATTGCTCTTCTCCAGCTTGATTTACTTCGATGATTTTCTCTACAATTGTTTATTCTGTACATCCAGTTGACCAAAATTTGGCTTGGCTTCTGCTTCTGATTTGGTTTCCAGCGTGGATTTTACTTATTCTGGGATAGGGTTTACCAGTGTCAATTTTGTTGCTCACAGGGTTTTGTTACATCAGTCAGTCACATGCGCTCGTTTGTTCCAGCAATTTATGACGTTACAGTGGCCATCCCTAAAAGCTCACCAGCACCCACAATGCTGAGACTCTTCAAGGGACAGTCTTCTACAGTAAGCTTACAATTTTTATTTCTATTTCGGTAGTTAATCTTAGCATTTTGGGTTTACATCAGTGGAACCTACTGAGTGAAATCAGAAGATCTGATACAGGATTATAATTGTAGGTAGCCTTCTTATTCATGATGCAGTATGTAGATTGTTTTTGGGTTACTAAATGGTTATGTTTTTTAACTTCTGCAAGGTGCACGTGCACATCAAGCGGCACTTAATGAAAGATTTGCCAGAATTAGACGATGATGTTGCTCAATGGTGTAGAGATGTATTCATTGCTAAGGTGCTGCTTTCATCAATGTTTTTTTTTTTTTTTTTTCTTTAAATTTTCCCCTACTATGTGAATCTGTTTCCTTATGGGTAGACTTGATTGATGATCCTTGTTTTCCATTTATCAAGAAGAATCCCTTTACTGACTTTAAATGTAATTGTTCCAAATCATAACTGTGCTTTATTCACTATCTTGGGATAACCAGGATAAATTACTGGACAAACATGCACTGGAGGACACTTTTGGTAAGGAGCTACTGAGAGACATGGGTCGTCCTGTGAAATCCCTTTTGGTAAGATATATTGTGTGTGTGTGTGTGTGTGTGAAAATAATGCATAATGCATACAGTAATGATGACTTCTTTTATCCACATGTGGCATTTGTTGGTCTAGTTGCTAACTTTACCTATAATAACAGGTTGTTATCTCTTGGGCATGTCTGCTTGCTTTGGCCGCCTTAAAGTTTTTCCAGTGGTCATCGCTTCTGTCCTCATGGAGTGGCATTGCAGTTTCGGTAATTAGCTTGGCTGTTGTAACAGTCCTCATGCAGATTTTAATTCGATTTTCTCAGTCAGAGCGCTCCACACCTCGCCGGTGAGGCATAATAAGAATGGGGGCTTAAGGGCAGGAGAGAGAGAAACTATTCTTCAAAGTCAACAACAGATCAGAGAAGAGCAGAGTTAATCAATGAGTCAGTCCTTGATGAAGAAGTATTAACCCCATTCTTAACCTTTCTTTTATACTACAGACATGAAATGCGTAGAAAGTTCTTTGGTCCATTTTAAACCTATATTTATATTTATATATATATATATATATTTCTGCATTCAGTTCATCGTGTCTGTGGTCGATTTTTGTAAGAAGAAGATAATACGTATTTTATGCATGGCATGCGTGCATGTCAAATGGTTTATTGAAGTTAATTAGGTTGGTTTTTTTCAAATTAGAGATTTCTAGCCGGCCTTAGATGATTGTTTGCTTCTGCTTTGACATTAGATAGCTAAATCTTAGCCCCTCAGAAATGAAAATGATTGGTTCCCTCATCCCTGTACTTTCTTTTTATCATATTGCATTTGTGGAACAATTGACCATTCCGATGACACAAAGCTTGTTATTGTTTTCGTTAGCTTCTTATATAGAGAAAGGTTCCAAAAGTGTGGATTTTTAATCTTTTATTTAATATTTTGATAATTTTAATTTTATTTTTACAAGTTTTTTATTTATTAATTTAGAAGAATAAATTTTCAAATTTTAATACTAAATTTTTATTTGATAAAAAGTTAAATTATTATTGACAATTCATATTTGGACAAATAATATAGTATGAATATATTAATTGAATTTGTATAATAATTTTTTTTAATCTAAATAATTGAATTGAATGAAAACTTTTTAAATTTGACAAGAAGGAAGTGATTAGAGTTTTTTATGATTACCAAAAAAAATTATTGGTTCAAATCTTATTATCGGTAAAAAACATTTTATTTTTTAAGGAAATTTTTAAATTAAAATTCTTATTTTATTGTTTTTAAACTTAAATTTAAGTATAACTATCCAAACTTATATCTTTTTTTAAAAAATTAAAAATAAAACGTATTAAGAAATATTAATTAAATTAAAATTAGTTAAAATTTTATCTTATTTATTTTATATATTAATATTAAAAATATATTTAAAAATATATTTCAATAAACCTTATTTTTTATAGTCAGGATAAACAAAAAAAAAAAAAAAAAAAAAAAAACTCTTATTTAAAATTTAATTAAATCTTTGTCTCTCTTAAACGAATTGATATGAATCATAAAATGACTTTGAATATCATAAATTTAAAGGGTGACTCAAATCCAAAAAAATATCCAGTTTAGATTTTATATGGGCCAATTACCATATTTTATGCAAAGATATTCAAGGAAGCACTTAAAGGACTAATTTCAATAAGTTTTGACTCATACAATTTTGTGGAGACTCAAGAATCAGGATCTACAAAAATGTGTCAACCTAATTCAAGCTCAAGAATAAAAGAGTCACACTAGCATGAAGAATAGATTTATTTATTTGATTTAGCTTTCTTTTTATTTTAGTTCAAATGGTGAATGATTAATATCATATTGAGTGATTTTGACAAGGTTTGCTTTGCTCTCTTGTGTTTTTGGTAGAATACAATCTTAATTTATCAAAATAAAACAGTGATTAACCTTTGTGGCGTCTTCAAGGTTAGGGTTTTAAGAATTTAGTTTTCTTAAGGTTCTCATCTTTAATCTACAACTTGTTTTTTTAGCATTCCGAGCATGTAATAAATTGAACAATAAGTTCCTAGAGTAGGTTGTTTAGTTGGTTCCTATTACCAATTCAAATTTCCATTCCATTTTTTTTAAATATATATATATATATATATATATATATATAACAGAAAAAAGAAAAAAGAAGCATAAAACTAAAAATAAATTAAACTCTCTTTTTTAAAATGAATAATTAAAAATTATAAGAAATAGAAAAACTCAAAAGAATTCAAAGTAAAAATTATGGAAGAATAAAAATGAAAAAAAAAATAATGGATGAAAAATGTAGAAAATAAGGGAATAAACAAAAGAAACTAACAAGTAAGAATTATTTTGTGAAAATAAATGAATATCTAATTTTAAAGAAGATTAAAAAAATATAAAATGAATCTATAAAATGATGAAGAAAATTAACGACTTTTAAAAAAATGATAAAAAGTTGAAGGGTCAAGTAGATTAAAACTTTTAAATAAACACAAAAATTAAAAGAATTTAGATAAAAAAAAAAAAAAATATATACATATAATTTACATAATTAGAAGAAAATTTTTTTTCTTATATAATAGATAAATAAATATATATTCTAAATTTTGTAAATAATAACTTGTGAAAGTATCTTATTTTTAAAAGATGAAAATAAGCACAATCCTTGATGTTAGATTTTTAATGACTTTAATCTTTAAATTATTTTTATTAGTTAATTTAAGATTTTTTTTTAAAAAAATCTATTATTTTTATTTCTTAAATTAAAAACATGTTAAATAAATAAAATATATAAATAAAATTTATTATTTTTTTATTTAATAAATGATAAATATCTTATTTTAATTATAAAATTTGTAATAAAAGTATTTTTTTCGTAAAATTTTAAAATATAATTTATTATTTATTTAAATATTAAATTTCATTTATGTTTTTAATAATTAAAGTTTATATATTAAATAATAAAAATTTATTAATAACAAATATTTTATAGACTAAAACGATGAACAATTTTAAAAAATTGAGAATGCAAAATCGTGTTTTTAAAAATAAAAATTGATAGTATTTTAAAAATATTTCATTTCATAATATGACTTGAGTTCATAAATTTGAAATAAATCAAAAAAAAAAAAAAAAAAAATTATATATATATATATTTTAAAAATAATAATTTTCTTTCCAAAGGGTTTAAGACACGAGACAAATAAACCCTTAGTTCTCTCCCTTCAGTCTTACCTCCTTCCTTCTTCGAGTCGCCCTGTTTGCAGAACCAAAGCTAAGCGTTCTTCACTTGGGCAAGAATCTTTTGGAGAATCTAGCCGTCATACGTTTTTCTGCATTGCTTTATTTTAAGGGGAGGAAGGGAAGAAGCTGTGTGTCGTGTATTCGTTTTCTTTCCGTTTCTTCTGGCCTTCTGGTGTCTTTTGGATTGTCCTGGCCATTTTTTTTTTTTTTTTTATCCTGTTAAATTTATAGTAATATAGGTTTACGAAGGATTTAGAGTTTTCTCTATCTGAAATTTGAAGATGGCGCAAACGACTGAGGTACCTCTCTCTCTCTCTTTTTTTTTTTTTCTTATGGAGGGGTCCTTTTTAATTGTTTAAGTACAACCTGAGTTCTTCTGAAGTTAAGTTGTGAAATTAATTATTTTGTAAGTAAAGTTCTTTGGCTCTCTAGCTTGTGAGTTTTGGGAATTTTTGTAAAATAAAGAATCCATTTTAAAGGTATTTTCTTTCATTTTCAATTGTAATATAACTGGTTCATTTTTTTTTTTTTTCTCGTTCGTGGGTAAGTTCTTCAACTTACCTTTCTAGGATTTTTTAATTCCCGAATCTTTTGCTATCTTCAGATTACATTCAAATTTTTCTGCAATAATAAAAAAAAAATACTGGAATGCTCTTGCAGCATTTAATTTTCTAATTTCTTGAATTATATTTTATCTTTGTTTCAAGACATTTTTCATGTGATTATCTCTCGGCTGGTTTTGCTCATAAAATTTTGGTTTTACTGTAGGGCGCATCTGAAGTTGTGGAGAAGGTTACGTTCAGTTTTATGTCAGAAGAGGAGGTCAAAAAGCAGAGTGTTGTGAAGATTACAAACCCTATTCTACTGGATAGTGTGAATAGGCCGACTCCTGGAGGGCTTTATGATCCAGCCATGGGTCCTCTGGATGAACATTCTCCGTATGTGTCCTCATGACCATCTGCCAACTACTTTCTCAATTTCTGGTTATTTTGAACTGAAGACCCGTCTGCTTTCATAACCCCCTTAATCTGTGATATATTTTTTATGTTACTAAATCACTGACAAATATGCAGCTGCAAAACATGTGGCCAACGCTCATTTCATTGTCCTGGTCATTGTGGTCATATTGACCTTGTTTCGCCAGCCTATAACCCGCTGGTGTTTAATAAGCTGTACAATCTCTTGAAAATCACCTGTTTCTTTTGCTTTCACTTTCGAGCAAGTCAAGAAAAGGTACGTTAACTTATATAATCTCTTGGTGCTGTCCTTTTATTTATTTATTTTCTTTTTTTTTTTTTTTTTTGGGTGATGATTTCTTCCATAGTTTATTATATATTTCTGCTTGGTTTCTTAAATATTGTCATATTTTCTATCTTAGGTAGCTAGTTTTGTATCTCAATTGGAACTAATAGCAAAAGGTGATGTAATTGGGGCCAGAATGTTGGAGGATGCTTCCCCTGTTAAAGATAAAAAGAAGGGAACATCAGTTGCTGCCTTTGAAGCTGACTTGAGTGAACATGAGGATAGTGAAAGGAGCCATGTCTCGTGTGGCACCTCAGTATACCATGGTACAGAAGATTGCTTAGAGAATAATAGACGACCTTCTGATTCTTTTCAGTTTACTGAAGCTATGTCTGTTCTGAATAAATTTCTGAAGCTAAACTTCAAAGAATGTGAAAACTGTGGGGCCAAAAATCCAAAGATCAAGAAAGCAACATTTGGATGGCTTCAAATGGTATGTGTTGGTGTCTATTCATGCTTCACCAGGCAGGATATGTTACTTTGGTCTCAGCAAATTAATCGTATTTGATTCCTCCTGACCAATAAATTTCTTTTTGATTTATCAGTATTGTGAAGAACGATTCAAGATAACCAGGGATTGTTTTTTCCTGGAATGTTATGTTCTTATAAGTGTTTCGTAGTCTGTGTTTTGGATTAATATCTTGGTGAAATGTAGGTTTTAATCACTTTTCCCTTTTGCATTTACCAAAATTGTTTACTGCTTTTAACTGTTAATTTTTCCTTTTGGTTCTGGGCCTGAAGGATGTAAAAATATGGCCTATACCTGGACAAAGGCCCACTTTTCTGGCCTCATGATAACCATCTACTCTGATCCTTGGTTCCTTTCTGACTTGGTCATATCAATTCTTTCAGGAGAGCAAGAGTACTGATAGACGGGCCAATATTATTAAGGGTGACAAGTTTGAGGATCGACATTCCTCTGAGGTGGTTAAGGCTATGGACTCATCATGGGAGAATAATTTAAATACTGGTGAAACCGATTCATCTGTAGGTGCCTCTGCTGGAACCTCTGAATTTGGTGGTATCTCAGAATTTGAGAAACACAAGAATTTCTTGTCAGGGCCTCTTTTACCTTCTGAGGTATGCTTGTTTTTGACTGTAAGGTGTTTGTGTTTTGATATGTGTATATAATATTTTGAAATAACCTTCTAGTGTTGTGGTCTGGAGTTCATCTAAGAAGGATGCTGGTTCTGTTTTGCTGTTTTTAACATTTCTTTTGTGTCGAAACTGACAGGTCAGAGAGATTGTCAAGCGTCTGTGGAAAAATGAAGCTCCCATCTGCTCATTTATATGTGATATTCAGTTTAAGAAATTTAATGTGTCTTCGAGAACAGCTGGTGATTCGATGTTTTTTCTTGGGACTATCTTGGTACCACCTGTCAAATTTCGTCCTGCTGCTAAAGGAGGTGATTCTGTGAGTAGTAAGAAAGATCACCAGTGCGAATGTTCTTTTCCTTGAATATGATTATGACAATGAGCAATATTCTTATGCTGCATACTTCAAACCATGATTCAGGTAATGGAGCATGCTCATACTCTATTATTAGGCAAAGTACTTCAGTCCAATATAGCATTAGCAAATGCTCATGTCCATAATGCTGAGCACTCAAGGATTGTTAATCGTTGGATGGATCTTCAACAATGTATAAATGTTTTGTATGATAGCAAAACAGCGGGTGAGTTGTTTCCTTGTGTTATGTTCACCTATACTTCTCAGTAGTTTCCACAGGGATTTGTTTATGTGGAGTTACTGCATTATTATTAAGGTTATATGTTTCTTAATTATAGTTACCTTTATGTTATGTTTATTTGATGATAATTATTGTTATTATTTCTTCAATGAAGTTTACCTACTAAGAGTAGTTTCATGTTTTACATGGCAGGACAAGGTAAAAAAGATGTAACTTCTGGAATATGCCAACTTTTAGAAAAGAAAGAAGGCATCTTTCGCCAGAAAATGATGGGAAAGAGGGTGAACTTTGCTTGCCGGTCTGTTATTTCTCCAGACCCCTATCTGGCCGTCAATGAAATTGGGATTCCTCCATATTTTGCTCTCAGGTTAACTTACCCAGAGGTATAAGCTTTTCTGGAACTTGTATATTATGTCTTTATAGCTGATAAGTGGACTGACGAAGTAGATGTTTTTAATTTATGGGGCTAAGGATTGATGTAAAATCTGATTATTTATTGGGCTTTATTCTATGGCTCAACCTAGCATATTTATACCACTGGAAAATAAGAAAAGCTTATCTGATTATGGTCAGGAAAAAAGACCATCTTATCAGACTCCTGCCTTCTAAATTGTATATTCACGTTAGGATGATCATCTGCATGCCTTTTACTACAATGGCGGGTTTTATGATGTACTCCATTCTTGAGTACTTGCCGAAAAATGAATATTTTCTTGTTCACAAATGCTTGCCATCTTATGAAATCAAGGTAATATATATGTACATGTGTGTATATATTATTTTCCTAATATTCCTTTATCTCATCTAAGCATTAGAGCTTTTTATTTATCATTTCCTACGCATGGTATCAAGGAATCTTGATTAGACATTTCACCAGCTACTTGCTTGGAGAAATGAAAAGTCAAAAGGTATTCCATAGACTGGAGATAGCATATTCTAATCCTGAACCACTTTTGTGAATGCATAGTATTTGGCTGCATTAGTTTTGAGTCTTGAGGAAGGAGAGAAAACTTGCTAAGCTTGTATAATGTTGAGAAAATTTATGAAAAGGTACTGTAGTCTTTGTCATAAACATCACATAAATTTTTTAGGATTTTCTTAAGTGATACTCTGTTTTATAAAAATTATTATGGAAACAAGGGAGTATTGGTTTGGCTAATATCACAAATGAGGGGTTTACTGATATTATCATGTAATAAGATGGTGTTAGTGAATTCCTCCTTTAAGGCTTCATAATTTTTGTTTTTCCTGTTTTGTTCCTTCAAAGGGAAGGTTCTTTGGACTAACCTTGGAGTCAGCCTTCATGAACTCCGTGCATTTGGACTTCTTTAGGTGGATATGGGGTTGAATGGTGGGTGCACTTGTGTACTTGTTCTTAGATTTTTGAAACTTTCTGGATCTTACCTTTGGAGAATATGTTAAATATATCATACGTTTCTGAATCTCTGAAATGGCAGTTTATATGTTATGCCTTTCATGTTGACATGTATCTTTTGATGGAATAGCTCATTGCTGCAGTATTAGTTGTATTTTATGTAAGGCTAGAGTAAGTGTATTTGTGGATATACCTCCTCACCTCTTTTTTAGTTGTTCTTTACTTTTCTAGACTCTTGCTCTTTTCCAATAATGGAAACTTGGGTGCTGAATGTTGATGTCATTGTTTCTGGTAGTTATTTGAGAAATGAATTGGGGTGGAGGGAAGAAATGCAGTTGAGGTCAACGTATTATATATATGTACTAGATTACTATTGTGTAGTAGTGGCAATTTCTACTAAAACATTTTTGATATTATTATTTTCAATTAAAATTATCCAGAAAGGCCCTAAATGGTATATCTTAATTTAAGATATTTTTCCTTGTTGAACAAAAATTTAATCAGGAAAAGGAATACAAAACACTGGGAGCCCTTCTCAAAATGTTGACTTTTTTTCATTGTTCGGTGCTTTATTTTGCTTGGCTGTAAATTTTACCTGAATTTTTTTTTTTTTTTTGCAGAGAGTGACTCCTTGGAATGTTGGTAAATTGAGGAATGCCATTGTTAACGGACCAGAAGTCCTTCCAGGAGCCATATCATATGCTGATAAAGTGTCTACCGTCAAACTTCCATTGAACAAAAAGATGCGAATAGCCATATCTCGAAAATTGCCATCTTCGAGAGGGTTAGTAACACAGTCAGGAAAAAATAGCGAGTATGAATTTGAAGGCAAAATTGTATATCGGCACTTACGAGATGGAGATATTGTTCTGGTTAATCGACAGGTAAGCTGATTGTATTTTATCATCAAATCATGGTAAAATATCTTCCAATATTTGTCTGAATAGTGAATTTGAATTAGCATCGTTCTGACTGGAACTTCTTTGTCATTGGTTGACCTCCTGTCTAAGACTAAGAGGTTATTTTGTTAATACAAGCGTATTTGGAGTTCTGCCAAACATCATTCAGATGTGTCATGACATTTTGGTCTTTGAGTTGTACTTGGAGTCTACGGTACAATTTCCTTCTTTCAGTTTATCTGAGTCATTGAGGAAAAAAATTGGTGTGAATAATTTTCTGATAAATGGGATAATTTTGGATGTAAAATACATTTATAAGGTGAAATTGATTGATTAGTTTGGTTAGATTTCAACTAGGAGTAGTTAGGTAAATTGGCACTTCAAGGTAATAGAGGAAAAACCTCTGCAGTTGTGTCAAATCATAGGCACTGAGGTAATTTGTTTCTCTACAAAATGAAAATATTGTTCCCCCATTTCCAAATTTAAGTCCTATGGATATAATTTTCCATATCCTCAAGCAACACAATGTTAATGAATAGTTACACTGCAAAACCTGCTGAGTTTCCTGCCTCTTTTTGGTCAATGGTGAACATTTGGAAGATAAAGAGAAGCTTTTTAGTGGAATTGCATGTTTCCTGTGTTACTTACTTTTTTATCAGTTGCTGTGCTCTCAGGAACCTACAATGTTTTCATGAATGGTATGAAATAACTGATTTTATTGGTGAAATATGGTAAGCCCACATAGCGATTATTCATAAAAGAACTAAAAGGAAAATAATAGCTTCCTTGGAAACTCATTCAGACATTCATGCAAAGTGGTGCCTACATTGTCGAATGGCCCAAAATTGAATAATAAAGCTACATGGATTTACGCGGTTCACAAGGCCTACACTAACATCATGGCCTTTCTTCATGACATCACTTCCAAACTTCAAGGTGTCACTAACATTGAAGAATCTTTGTTTAAGTATATTCAGAAATCCTGAAAAGGGCTTTTTGGCTGGAGGGGGCTGATCTTATTTATTTTTCATGTCATTTTCCTACCGTATCATATCTCCCTCATTGGGCATATATTATTTTCTAGTTGCTGTATGATATGAATGGGTAACAACTGTTAGAGAAGAGTGTAATTTATAATCATGTCAGTAAGGGAGGTTATTTTTTCAAATCTTGTTATCATTCTTTAGTAATTGAAAAACTATGACATGCATCTGGGCTCTTAGTGGAAAGTGTATTCATCCTAGATGTGTATGCTCAGTCTTCTCTAAGAAATTAATCTTTTAAATAATTACAACTTCTGTTGTTTCTGAGGGTTCAGGCATTTAAACTTTGAGTCTTAATTTCTTTTCTTTCTCCTCAATCTTTGTTGACTCAAATGATCTCTGCCTATTGTTTAATCAGTACCTTACAACTTTCCGTGCTCTTTTTCATGAATTTTTTAACTCTACTTTCAGACTGGTAATTGTGGATTCAACCTAAGATGATTCTCTCTTTCTTTATTTTAATCTTTCCCAAAAATAAAATCTTGGGCCTTCTTCATTGCTAATTCCATATTTTACCTTTTTACAAGCTTCATTATCAGTTATTATTGCTTTGCTTCATGTTGATGACATAAAGGATACTGTTTATTTTGGCAAAAATTTTCATGGCAGCCCACGCTTCACAAGCCAAGCATAATGGCACATGTAGTTCGTGTGTTGAAAGGGGAGAAAACTCTTAGAATGCACTACGCAAATTGCAGGTTCATATTTATATGTTTTCTCTGTTCCTGTTTCACATTTCAGGTTTTATATCCCAAACTGATTTATCTTAATTTAATATGGCTTTAGTTCGTACAATGCTGATTTTGATGGTGATGAGATAAATGTTCATTTGCCTCAAGATGAAATTTCTCGTGCTGAAGCTTATAATATTGTGAATGCTAATGAGCAGTATATTGTTCCAACAAGAGGTGATACTGTTAGAGGCTTGATTCAGGTTTGTGCAGCTAAGTTTTATACCACATAAGCCATGCATCACTTTTTTCATAACCTTTGTTTTACTCTGTTATTCTTTGCTTTATCTCTGACTTACTTTTACCTGTTAGGACCACATTGTGAGTGCTGTGCTTCTTACACTGAAGGATACCTTTTTGACACTTGATGAATTCAATCAGCTTCTTTATGGTTCTGGTGTTTTTGCTACAAATCCTGGTTCCTTTTCTGACAACCAGGCGGGGAAAATTTCCATAATAGATTCTGAAGGTATTATGCAGCATGTTTTGCCAGCTGTATGGAAACCAAAACCTCTTTGGACTGGGAAACAGGTAAAATGAAAACTCATTGCTCTATAAATCAGAATAAAATACTACGTGACATTATGCATGGTATGTCAGGCTGAAAAGTTGCGTTCTAGGTTCTTTTCCCCTGAGCATGTGTATGGTTGTACTGTGATTTAGCTCAAAGTTCTTAAAGCTTAAAACCAAATAAAAATAAAAAGAGAGAGAGAGAGAGAAGAAGAAGAAGAAAATACCCCTAGAACATTGTGTTCTCATAAAATTAAAATTCATTGTAAAGAAACGAGTCTGAATAAAGGTGACTTCTATGTAACCCAGACTAAGGTAGAAACCATTGAAATCAATGCTGACTTGTGCATGGGGAAGACGAACTGCAATGCGACCAAGTTGAGCTGCAAGCAGTTTCTCAAAATAATTAAAAAGGGGATGATTTTAGCAGAACACACATGGGGAAATATGATAGAGAAAATATCTTATTGATTTCTAAGAGCAAAAGATTATAGTTACTTAGGGTGTATTTGGATTGGAACTTTTTTTGAGAAAGCTTATTTTTTTCAAAAAGAATTGAGTTGATTGCGAATAACGAGGAGTAAGGTGGGG
>JAXGGT010000094.1:11837407-11848551 GCA_035583425.1 Marsdenia floribunda | reverse complement strand
TAGTTTGACAGAAAATCTAACCCCAGGGACCAATGTCACACAATTAATTATAGTTCGGGGACCAATGTCACCAAAAGCCCATAGTTTGGGGACTATTTATGCCAATTTGCCTTTTTTTTTTTGAAGGATTAATTTGTATTTTACCCAACTATATATATATGGAAAATTAGTTAATTTGGTCTCTAATATTTATGGTTTTAGTATAGTTGATTATTATTTTTTTTTTTTTATTTAGTAAGTTATTAATATATATAATAAATTGGAATATTTTGTTATATTTTTCACAAAATATTGGACAAGTCAAATTTTGTGAAAGAAATGACCAAATACATCAATTTAATATATATTGGGAATGTACTAAATAAAAAAAAAAAAACCAATCACACCAAAGATTGAACCAAATCCACCAATTTTTCATATATACATATATATATATATATATATATATATTATATAGGCTTATAATGTGCCACTTGTCAGAAAAAAATTGAGGCATTGTCTTGGTGAATCTTTCGCTTGGTAGCTTGTCGCCCACGCAGCAAACTCATCAACCACCGCAGCATCCAAGATTCCAGTGGGGCCCCCAAATGAAAGAATCGAACGACGTAACGGTAACGATTGCCGTTCCGTTCACGACTTGGCCTCTCCTACTGCTTCCAAGTTCTAACTTATTTTTGCTTCAATTCATTTGACAGAGACGACGACGATCTTCTAAGGCCAAGGCAGAGGAAGAAGATTCTCTTCTTCCCAAAAGCTATGGAAGCTTTCCAAGCAACACTGGATCTCAATTGCTCCCGTGTTTGTTCGATTTCCAAATCAATATCAAAACCCGCCACAAGATTAATTCATTCGGGGCCATTTTCCTGCTCAATTAGTTGCCATAAAACGCCCAAATTGGGAGTTAGATTACCTCGAGCTTCGGATACGAGAAAGTGCAGTAAACAATCTCAAAATCAGGGGTTGGTTGACGTAAAAGAAAAATTGTTCAAATGGGTTGGGAGTGGAGTGCTCGGTTTTGCTGCTGCTGTCTCCGTATGCTATAATTCTCCGGCATCAGCTGAGTCTCTTACTTTCGCATTCCCTGTTTCTCACACTCCTGAGGTAACTGATTATTGTAGACCTTTTTGTGCGTGTATTTTGACTGGAGTGAGTGTTAGCAGTGATAAGAGCCTAACACTGATAGATTTTTGTGGTAGGTAAATACAGTTCAGAGAACCCTTGTGGAAGCTTGGGGTTTGATTAGGGAAACATTTGTTGATCCAACTTTCAATCATCAAGGTGTAATGTTACTTTTCTTTTAAGAATGCTGTATTTTGTTTGGAGTATTTGAGTAGAACAAGAAAATTTCGAAGTCTGTCATTTGCATTTCCGTGAATGAATTGTGTAGAGTTCTACTTTGGCCAACCTGACTGAGACTCACTTCTATGGACGCCTGGATGCTATTTTACGCTATCTTTTGCTTGAATTCTCTTAATCTTCAATGGAACCTTACTCTTTTAGGAATTTTAGGAGAACTAGTTCCGGATGGAAATCCATGTTTCTTACCCTCAACAAAATTGTAATTTGCATGATGGTTTATCCCCAACTGAATTCAATGTGGAGACAGGGAAAGGAGGATTGGAATTGGGTGATAATTAAGTGGCATGTATAATATATTTGATGTGAGTTCCAAAGGGGCTTCTTGAAGAGGGAGACGATGGCCAACAACCTATGGTTTTCATTTGCTTGCTAGTTTTTTTTTTTTCTTTTCTTTGCCTGTATATCATGTTCAAGAGAAACCAATGGCAGCGTAACAAAACTGTAAAAGGAACCATTTGCAGATTGGGACTTGAAACTGCAGCAGACAATGGTGGAAATGTTCCCCCTTAGATCAGAAGATGCAGCTTATAACAAGATCAAGGGCATGCTTTCTTCTCTCGGAGATCCCTTTACACGTATTATCAGTCCCAAGGTACAAAGTTTGGGTGTCAGGAATTAGCTCCACCATTTTCATTGTTTGAATAATTAAAATATTAAAAGACGAACAATTTAAAACTACCTGGCATATTCAATTGTCTAAGTTCATATTTAACAAAAACAAACCAATTCAATAGGATACATTTCCCTTATCCTTTGAAATGTACACTGCAGTTTTGAATTTTCCATCAATATTTTAGCATGGGTATTTTATGATATTCTATTTTTGGATTACCAACTCTGAAGTAACACATATGACAAATGCTTCTTGGGTGCAGGAGTACCGAAGTTTTAGAATAGGAACTGATGGAAATTTACAAGGAGTTGGTATCTTCATCAATGCTGAACCAAAAACTGGGCACCTGGTTTGTAACACACTATATTTATTTAGACTTACATGTTGTGGTTCCTTGAGAAAGTGGTCAAAAGCTGAAAACTTTGTTTATGAGTGTTATTGCTCACCAGTCATGTGAAATTTTAGGTTTTTTGGCAATTTAGTAGTTGTTGTTGCCAAAGGTTTAGGTAGGCTGCTAATGGTTTCAGAAGCTGTGATGATAGCGGAGGAAAAAGAGATTATGCAGTATCCTAACATTATTTGAGTAGTTAAAGAAACTTCCTTAGAGAGCTCATTTTCTCCAAGCAAGTAATCTGAAAGTATAGATTAACCAATTTTTTGCTGCATTTCATTTTGCCTTGAGTCATGTCAGTCATTTCTACATCTTTCCTTCAAACCCATCATTTATTTGTGTTTGTTGAATTCTAGGTTGTTTCTTCATGCCTAGAAAATGGCCCTGCTGCACGTGCCGGTATACATGAAGGAGATGAATTAATTGAAATTGATGGTATGCCTCAAATTCTTGATAGTAGTCTGTACTAGAGTGAAAGTTTCATGACATAAAATGATTTCATTTTCATTTTCTTTTGTGAATGGACAAAATTAACCAAACACTTTAAGTTAACTGAAGTAAAAGCATAACTAGAGAAATTACCTAATTTACCCTTAAAAACTAAATAATAAAATTTGTTAGGAAGTTAAATAACAAAGTATAATAATAAAATATGAATTTGCTACTTGTTTTCTAAGATCACAAAGTGTCTATCAATGGTAATTTACTAATTTCTTTTATAAACTTGAGAATAGTTAGTTTATATCTTTATGATGGAGCATTCCACTTAAGAACTTGACTAGGGAAAACATCCCTTTTTCCTCAATAATTTTCCTTTGGTATGTATTTGATCATAATCCTACTTTGCTCATGATATGGCATTCTTTAACTTCCTGGTATAGAAAGATGTCTCATACATTGCAAGTTGTTTTTGTTTTTAAAGTGAATTGCTTCCGATGATGTCCGTTAACCTTAGTCTTTGTTGAATGTTGCACAACAAAAACAGGGGAAAGGCTTGAGGGAGTTGGAAGTGAAGCAGCAGCACAAAAGCTTAGGGGACGTGCTGGAACCACTGTCACCGTAAAAATTCACCCTGTAAGAAATTGCCGTTCCTGTCATTTTTCTGCATTAAGACACTGGATTTGGTGGGAAGAGTATTAGATAAAAGGAAAAACAATCATAGCTCTTGTTTTACTTAGGAATTTTTTTTTGCTCTTCAAATGTCAAAGCAAGCAAAATCCTTGGGCATGTAAGATGTGCATGATCCTTAGCAGCTAAAAATTCACAAGATTTCGTGAGGTTAGAAGTTTGTAGATTGATCCCTTTTAATTCCCATGGAACAAAGAACTGCTTTTCTTACTTTGCATTTTTTTGTTCCATCAGAACTACTCTATATAGATATATTGCGCATGTCAACAAACAATTCACTACTTTACTCAGCATAGTCCTTATGTTCATAAAATTTTTTGTTCTACTTGTATTCATTTGTCTTATTAAACTGTTGGGTTTTTTCTTTCTTTTCTTTTTAATCTGCCAGGGAATTGATTCAGGAAATTCAAGTTTCAGAGAGGTAAATTTACCTGTTCTTGTTAGAAAGGTGGTTTAGATTGTTGTGCACAAGAACAAACCTTGACAATTGTCTGCAGCTAAAACCATTCTGGGATAGCGCATGCTTTTAACAGAGTTCTTTTACAATATTTTCATGAGCTAAATAGTGTTCAATTTAATCAAGGTCAAACTACCACGCGAGGTTATTCAGATTTCACCTGTATCTAGTGCCATCATTTCTCATAGAACACCCAATGGTCGCTTGGCAAAAACTGGATATTTGAGGTTATCAGCATTCTCCCAGGTAGCAACTAGCACATGACACTGAATTTTCTCTTACCTAGTCATGGTGCCTAAAGGCCTCTTTCTCTTTCTCTAATATGTAAGACGGCAGCAATAGATATGGAGAATGCCATCAATGAGATGGAAAATCGTGGTGTTCGATCATACATATTGGATTTGCGAAACAATCCTGTGAGTCCCTCGTACTCCAGTTTTAATGATGTATAGAGTTTAGAACTCCATCATCATTTGACCTATCTCTCCTTACAATGCTACAGGGTGGCCTGGTCAAAGCAGGTCTTGATGTTGCTCAAATATGGCTTGATGGAACAGAGACTCTTGTGAATACCATTGATAGGAATGGTAATTTGGCACCAATCAAAATGATAGATGGGCATGCTATAACACACAATCCGCTTGTTGTTCTCGTAAGTGTAATAAGAACCTTGATATATTGGATTTCTACCATTAAAAGTCCTGTATCGCAACTACATTATTCCTGATTAGATATTTTGAAAGCTATCAGTTCAACACAGCCTGTCCTCCAGGATTTGACTGTCATTTCTCCCACACATTACAGGTGAACGAGGGAAGTGCTAGTGCAAGTGAGATACTAGCAGGTGCACTTCATGACAATGGCAGAGCAATTCTTGTGGGACATAAAACTTTTGGGAAAGGAAAAATACAGGTTAGAACTCTTATCTGCAATTTCTGGGGAGTAAATTTTTCCTAATTTTAGTTCTTGGAAACTTCACAGTAGGATGCTCACTAATGAAAATTGTTCTCACCTCTCACTCAGGTTCTACCCCTTTGTCCTCCCTCCATAGTCCTTGAACTTTTTCTATTTCTACTGATTGTCGTTGTTGCAAAGACTATTTTATGGAGTCTAGATGTGCATTTTCTACTGTTCATAATTTAAAAGCTGCATGTTTGGTTCTTGACGAGCAATACTAACAATTCATTAGGGAGGATTGTCAGTAATGTTTCAAATACTAGCTTCTAGAAATGTGTTTTCAAATACTATTTTTTTTTGTGTCATTGTTACAGAGTGTAACGGAACTGCATGATGGATCGGCTTTGTTTATAACGGTGGCAAAATATTTGTCCCCATCACTTCATGACATTGATCAGGTTGGAATAACACCTGATATCCAATGTTCAACTGAAATCTTCAGTATACCCAAAGATTCCTTAAAGGGTAAGGGCGAAAGTTCGTATTTGGAAGCTGACTCTTGCCTTATGATAGCTGAGCACCAGTTGGAGATTCAAGAAGGCTCTGCTTCATAAAAAAGGATTAATCTAAGCCGCCCTCCTTACATTCCCTACCGTTACAAGTACAGATATAAGTTAGAAGTGTATATATAGATATACACACACACAGATCATGTCATCGATATATAGTTATAGGTATAAAGTCTTAATAGATTGATTGAATCGGCTAATCAATCATAATTTGATTAGCTATTATAGGACAATGTATAATAGTCCATACTAACATCTCACCAGAACGGATGAAAGAGAAAATGGATGGGAACAATCTTTTCACAACTGCATAAATTGATTTATCGATACTTTTCCAATTTACAAGAGAAGGAAGGAGGTACAGAAACTGAATAAATCATGATTTTCTGAACGGAAGAGTAACTTCAAATGATAAATCAGTTTATGCATACATATATATATATATATATGCTTCAACAGAGACAATACCATGAAATTGCGCCTTTCTCTGTCCAGAATTTGAAATTTAATGTGTTTTTCACCAATAATATTAAAATTTGTTATTCCTAAGTTTGATAACAACTGATGGTATATAAATTATAAAGAGGATATGGCAGTGTAAGATGTGTGTATATTCATTCATATAGGGCAAATGGTGGTCCATCGAAGGACTGCAAAGCCAACGGGGATCATGATCATGTTTATATATAATATGCATTCTGCAGATGCAGAGAGGCGCTGGCATGATTCTGCCTGAAAAAACCATGGGGATCTGGGCTGGAGTATGATTGGTCTCCCATTATCACACGAACATGGGCGGCGCCGTATGCAATCTCGGCACGTTAAATTAGGAGATTTTGCTGGCTTCAGGAAGACAACATCACTACGCCACACTACAAATCAGCGCATATTAGTTGCTATTTTTTCATTTATCACGATAATATATATATATATATTAAAATTATTTTTACTTGCTGTAATATAAAAAATAACAAGGATTTACTTCAGAACATGAAATAAGAAAATTTATAAAACTTTTAATTTACAATGACTATAATATATCCTTATTAATTTTACATACATATAAACTATTATTTTTATTACTTAATTACTATTCAGAATAAGTTTGTTTTGATTAAGATAATTGTATTAGAATAGTATATTTTCAAAATATTATTTTATAGGTAATTGAATAAATAAACAGGAGTATTCATAAAATTATCAAAAAAAAAAAAAAAAAAAACAAGAGTATTCATAAGCATAAATAACTTCATTGTATGTCAGTTATAAGTGACCACATTCAGAGTTTTAAACTTAAGTTAGTAAATGCATGTATTAACTCAAAAGTAAATGATTAATTGATATCAATGAAAACATTAACATCTTTCTATGAATTTTCAAACGTATAATTTTTCTCCCCACTTAGGCCATTAATGAACACAAATAAATGGTCATTTTGAAGTTTAAAAAAATAAAAATAAAAAAAGGTCATCTATTTCAAATCTTCAATCTCCCACTAATATTTGCCCCTGTCCAAGTGCAAAGCATTGCACATAAAAAGAATTTTTAAAATTTTATAGAAATATTATATATATAATAAATATACAATAAAATGAAAGAGAGTATGATTTGTTTTTTCCTTTTAAAACCTCATCCGTTTATCTGGTTAAAACTTAAAAAAATATCAGATTTTATATTTTTTTGAAAGTTTCTAACTCTTTGAGAGTTTCAAATTTTTTATAGGTCCAACCTTCAAATGCTAAAGAGCCGAAAATAATGGTCTGTCTCCATATTAATTATGGTATTAAAATTTAAAATTAATCTTGACTTCTCCTGTTGTTTCCCCCCCCCCCCCCCCTTTTTTTTTTCTCCCTGAAATGATCCCTACATTCTGCAGACTGACCAAATGAACGAGTATTATCTCAGAACATAACTTAAAAAAGGAAGTGAAATTTACACAAATGAATTAACAGTAAGCAATGAAAATTTTATTTTCACTATCAGATGTATTAAAAGTAGTATACATATGATCAAAGAATTAATACTTAGAATTTAGATACAAGCCAACACCAAATTCTCGAAGGAATGTTCAATTTAAATAAAATAAAATATCTCCGGAGCTCATAAACAAAGATCGGCAAAATCCTCGGACAAAGCACAGTAAATTCTCGTGCATTGAAGTCTCAATGCCTCGATAAAGCAAAGAGTGAGAAGAACAAAGAGCTGGCGATCAAAGCTGTGGAAACCGGCAGAGAGAACGCCGCTCCGGCATCTGGCGATGGAGCAGGAGCCATGCCCAAGTCCTGTGCAGAGGCAGTTACTGCCAACATAACGACGGCCAACACCAAAGCCTTGATCATGTTAACTTGTGCCATTGCTGAAGAATAAATGAAAATAAAAATGAAAACGAGAACGAGACTGGTTGAATAAAAGAAATATTCCTGTAAGCTCAGAACTGGGAAATGAGAAAAACTTATGTGAAAGGAAGAGGAAGATGGAAGGTAAATTTATAGGGGGATTTTCTAGGTGTAAGGGAGACGTTGTGTGGGTCCCACGCGGAAGGATTGACAGCTGGTGAGGAGCCGCGGGGGAATTGGGTTTGTTTGTTCACCCAACAAACAGCTCACTTGAGGAGGTTCGAGTGCGTGCGACTGCCGTAACGTAACGGCTGGCGAATCCTGATAATTTGGCCATGTGGAAGGGCACATGTTAGCAGAACCGTGTCGGTCAATGGCTTTTCTTGACCCTTAACAGTTAAGAGTCCTTTTTCCTTTTAATTTAATTATGGATAGTAATTAAAATTGAACCAAGCATGCAAAAAGATTATACAATGAATAATGTTAACTAAGATTAAGATGTCTAATTTCTGATTTATTGATAAAATCCTTTTACCTTTTTCATTAAAGGAAAAAAAAAAAAAACTTAAGTATTAAGAGTCTTTATTTTGAACTAACTTGACTTGTAATAATAAATAAAAAATCGCTTATTATCGAAATATATTTAATTATCTTTTTCTCATATGTATACATATATAATTGTAAAGTTTTTTTTTTTTTTTTTTTTTTCCCAAAAACAATTTGAAAGTTCAAAAAATCTACTAATTAAGATGTCCTTTGAAATTTTTTTGAGCCAAGTAGGTCCCTTATAGGAGGTAAATTCTAACCCCAAGTTTTTAAACGATTGTATACGTGAGTGAGATTTTGAACCCGCGACCTCATTTAAGCTAGGAAAGTACTTTACCAATTCACCTACTCCTTTTAAACCTACAGAAGCTCTTTCAATTGCAAAAACTTAATTAATCTTTGCTTTATCATAAAAACATATATGTATAATTCAAATAATTACCTTATAAATAATTCAAATAGATTCCTGTACTTATAAAAATAATATAAATGTGTCTAGGCAACAAAGATTGATAATTTTAAAATGGAAAAGCTTTTTGGATCAAATGAGTGCTTTATTTATGTACAATTAAATTAAATCATATATGGAATAGGTTCAATATGCTACGCAAGTTATGATTTTTTTTTTTTTTTTTTTTTTCAAATGAATTAGGCAATGAACAAATATATTTCCTTTTGCGTAGGTTTTTGTCAAAAGCTTCCGGAAGGGGGAGTTGAGTAAGCCTAATTACTTTACTTTTATTAAGGAATCAATTAAGATCATTTTACAGATGGAAAGATGAGAAAGCGCTCTCTTTTCTTTAGCCTAATTACTTTATTTTTATTAAGGAATCAATTAAGATCGTTTTTACAGATGGAAAGATGAGAAAGCGCTCTTTTCTTTAGGTTGAAAGGATCAACTCAATCTAAACGAACTCATAACGTTTACTTCTTTAACGGAAAGGATATCTTCTTCCGTCACTAAGACAATTTTACGTTTCTCCTTTCCTTCCGATTGGGAATTACTCATTAGTTGGGGGAGAAAAATATTGAAAATTCATAAAATAATAATAATATAAAGATTTTGGTGACGAAGCGAAATTTTATTTCTGATTTAATATGTACCAACAAAAACTAAAAAGAATAAATTCACTATAATTATATAATATCTCTCCGAACAAAAAGGGAAAATAACATCGACATCTAATTATAAAAAATAAAAAATAGAACGGAAAATAAGGCAGACGCCTCAGTGCCTGAAAATGGAGAGGAAAGAGAACATCAGAGCGGAAACGACCAAAGTGTAAGACACAGGCAACGAGAAGGCCACACCGGCGTCAGGGGCAGGTGCCGGCGCCGGAGACTCCTGAGCAACCGCAGAAGAGGCAGCCACGACAAGGAAAGCCACAATCAGGGCAACGATGTTGCTAATCTGAGCCATTGCTCGGCAATATTGCAGACGAACTGAAGGTTTCAGGGAGGGAGCTTCAGTCTGTAGATTTACTGTTGGTGTGATTGAGATGACCTCTCACAGCGGGAGTCGTAATTTAAAAGGACGATGTGGACCCGAGTGGGACTGGAACAGTTCAAAATGTGAAAGCGAAGTTATAGCTGGCGTGACGGCTGGTGATGGCATTTAGAACTGTGTCGGTCGAGGTTCAGACGTATAGGAATATGACACGTAGAGGGTTAATTTGAATGCTTGATTGGTTAGTTAGACTTTTGTTTTCATACTTATTTAACATCAATTTTAAATTATCAAAAAAAAACAAAAAAAAATCAATTTTAAAGTTCGGAAAAAGGAAAATAAATACAGATCCAATAATTATAGACGTTAGAGTAAAAATGGGAAGGGAACAATGACCGTTACTCTGAAATGAAAGATGACTAATCAGCGCACAGAAAATTGAAAAAGGCTGACTAGACACTTTCTTTTTTCCTTTGAATAAAAAAAATTATATTTAAATTTTAGTAAAAAATTAAGGCTATATTTGGATAAATTTTTAACTGAAAAAAATAATTTATTCGAGACAAATTATAATTTAAAATGAATCTTGTCCCCTATTTTTTTAAAATTGGATTTTATGTTGAAAAAAGTGAGGTTAAATATATATGGTATAATGATTATGTGTGTAAGAAAATATTTTTTTTAGAAAAAATATATGTGAGTGATTTTATTAATAATATATATTTTTTAAATAAGGTAGGGCCCACAACCTTTATAGGTGTATTTTTTGAGGGACAAATTTTAAAAAATAAATAGTGTCTAAATATATTGGCATATTGGAAACAAATATTTTTCACTCAACTTGAGTTGAAAGCTTATACAAATATAGCCTAAAATAGAGGTTAAAAAAAAAAAAAAAATGATCATTTTGCCCAGAGGCCGGTCCACTGGCTTATAGTTCCCTCCTCCCCGGTAGGCATAGGTTGGAATTTGTTCGTAATAAATAAATAAAAAAAAAAAAAATGAACATTTTAAATGTTTTATAATTTAATATTAAAAATATAATTTTTAAAATAAGTAAAAAGAAATGGTCGCACTTTTTGGAAAATTGGATATTTTAGTTCCCATTTTATTTTTGTTTAGAAGAATTAGTCCTTATATTTTTTCTTTAACTTTTTTAATCCCCAAATTAAAATAGATTGGATAAATAAGTGTTTATGATCATATTTTTACATACTTTTTATGTAAAAAATCACATAATTTGCATGTATAAATTTTTGAATGGATAAAAATACTCTTATTTAATAACATACTTGTAAATTGTGTGATTTTTTACAAAAAAAAAAAAAAAATGTAAAAATATGGTCATAAGGACTTATTTATCCAATCCATTTTAATTTGGGGACTAAAAAAGTTAAAGAA
>JAXGGT010000094.1:11817615-11837307 GCA_035583425.1 Marsdenia floribunda | reverse complement strand
ATTTAATAAATACTATAATTATTTAATAATACAAAAATAAGTGGTGAAAATTCCCCGTGGGATCCCCGATCCCCAACGGGGCGGGGATGATATGAAAAAAAAATTCCCCGCAAGAAATAAAGACGGGGATGGAGAATATATGTGAGAACTAGGAATGGGGATAGGGGAACGAGGCCCCGTATATCCCCGTCCCCGTTGCCATCCCTAAATACAACCTAGATATTATCACATCTTTCAAAAAGATTTTTTTTTTTTTTTTTTTTCTGTTGAATACATCTTTCAAAAAGATTTACTACCATAAAATCACAAATTAAAGATTATTTTTATACAGAATTTATCTTGATATCAAATCTTTTAAAAGATTTACCAAAATCAATGCTATTTTAATATTCTTTTCGTTTTTTTTTTTTTTTTTTTTCACTCGAGAATGATGTTAATTTAATAGTTTCCCGTTCTCTTTCTCTTTTTTTCTTAAATATATTATATTATATATTGAAGATGTGCTGTAATTTTCTTTTAGAAAATTCACTTATTAGTGCCCATTGAATTGACTTGTGTCGGTTTTTAATACTCTATTTCATCATCATTATCTCACGTGATGAGCTGGGAGTGGGATATTTTGGAAGACATAGTCCAAACCTAATAAAACCCTAGAATATAATGAAGTAGAAAATAATCATATTAATTGAATAATATGATTTTGAGTTGCATTATTCAGAATTAAAAAAAAAAAAAAAAAAAAAAAAAATTTGTAGGGTTGAACTTGTAGCAGTAGCACTACCAACTTTCCGTCCCAGTCCAGCATCAATGTTTGTAATTGTTAATGCTTAATTTTTTATTTTTTTTATTTTTATTCTTTTCATAAAGGAGAACACAGCATGTTCTTAAAAGAACTGAATGACAGTCTCTTTTAATTTATATTATATATATATATATTTAAAAATTGGTACATTTACTTCATAATCGATCATTAAGTATGTTTTGGTCTATTTTCTTTTCAATGTACAATGAAGATCCAAATTCGCAATTTTAAAAGGACTAATTATAAACATTAACAACCAAATTTACTATTTTTTTTTTAAAAATTTATCAATTAAATTTAAAGCAGCCCATTCGCAAATCTTTCTGCTCTTTTCCTTATCACCCGATTTCAAAGATTTTAAGTGAATGAACGAAAAAAAAAAGAAACAAGAAACAAATACAAATAATTACTGTTTGTGTTCAGATCCAGTAGCAACAAATATAATATGCAAATAAATTTATTCCCTCAAGATGAACAAACAAATAATACAGACGAACAAGCCACTCTCCAATTAAAAGAAAAACACTCCTCAATCGTCATAATAAATCTAACTATAGTACCTAGACACGAAGCAAATTCCAAAAACACAATTTCAATGCCTCAATAGGGCAAAAACTGAGAACAATAGAGATGCTCCCATCACGCTGCTGCTAACCGAGGAGGAGAATGCCGCTCCGGCATCAGGTGCCGGTGCCGGTGCCATTTCCTGAGCGGAGGCAATAGAGAATAAAGCCACCACAACCATGACTGCCAAAAATGCCTTGGCAATACTTCCTTGAGCCATTTTTTTAATGAAGAATTCGGCAGCTTTAGCACTGGCAGAAACTATGAGGAAAAACTGGTAGCAATTATTGTTGTGAGGCTGTGTGAGGAGTTTGGGGGAACTGAGAGAGAGGGCATGGGTATTTATAGTGGGCATCAAAACATTGACTAGCATTCGTAAGGCACTGTTTGGGACTTAAAAGAGGTTGACAGGTGGCTACAACGTTTAAACGGGTCACCGAACAAACAGCTCAAAGGGAGGAAGAAAGAGAAAAAAAAAAAGGGTGTGATAGCTGGATTCGCGGCGATGAATGAATGGCATGATTTCATGATTTGTGATGGACGGGACGGCGCCGTATAGAAGCCCGACGTGTCGCGTAAATTGACCTGGCTTTCTTGGACTCTGCACAAGCACGACAAAAGTACAGCGAGTCACAAGACGACGCATGTCATTGAGAGTGATAGGAAGGTACATCAGGTTTATGTTTCATCCTGTAGACCAACACATCATCAGAATTCTAAAGTGCGAAAATAGGAAGTACCCAATGCATTGTTCAAATGGTGCACCATCGAATGACCTGCTAACGCGTGTCTTATAAGTGAGAGATGATCCAGCACATGGGTCCAATTAATGAAGAGAAAGTGAAACGTGTCCAAAGGTAACGATCTGATGCTTCGAGTGTACGAATCAGATGAGCGCTGTAGTAATGATAGGAAGCCACATGCCACTGATACTAAATTTAACACTATATATTGAGTTTTAGGAGCGTTAAGTTCGTGTCCCCTCTCATAAAATGACTTGTAGAAGTCTAAAACACGAGGATGTCCCATATAATGGACGGGTTATTGATTAAAATAATCATTTTTTATTATTACTAAGTGAATAACATAATTTTAAAATTTGTGTAAAAATAATTTTAGCACATATGTAATACACAATATAAAATTCGCATTATAAATAAGAGGTGTAATATATGTAAATAAAACTGATGTGCAATATAGACTTATATTCATTCTGTCTTATATAGCGTATGACAAACACGATATATAACAATTTTTTTTTTTTTATATAATCATAGACTTTATGTGTTTTGAATGAATTTATGTGCAATTTTATATTTTAAATCTAAATCTTAATTTTTAATACAAAAATTTTAATTTTATATGTAAAACTTTAGCCGTAAATTTTTAATTTAAACAAGTATAAAAATTATATTCAAAAGTTATTTTATATGTACTTTTTCTATAATCAAATATTAATCCAAATATATAACTATTAAAATTTTAATAAAGTAAATTTATCTTGAGTTATAAAAGAAAAATAAAATATCAATATATTTTAACTTTAAGTATTTTATCGTATTTTAAAAAATAAATCTAAATTTCATTTAGTTTAATGACTCAATGAGAGAAATAAAAAAATAAAAAATAAATTATGAGATATATAAAATAATTACAAGATAAAATTAAAAAAAAAAAAAAAATTATTTAACGTAACCTTTATACGCGTTAAAATTGTTTTTAAAATTTAATAAATTAAACTATTTGATTGAGTGACCCATTACACTAAGTACAATGATAAATTATTATTTACTTGGGATGTTAGTATAGCTGTTCAAAAGCGTGCAGACTACAAGGAACTGCACCTCGTGTAACTTGATTATTTCAAAATGGTAGTATTACATTTTTGAACTTGCATTACACGAGATACACGATTGAATATAAATAATAGACATTGAAGAAAATACGTGTGAATAAGCAATTTAAGATATAAATTCATTTAAACATCAATACAAGTACAACAAAGAAAAAGAAATATATATATATATATATATATATTAAGTATTCAACAATCGTTTATTGAGTATTAAGATATATTATAATATCAAGTATCTGTGCTAGCAAATTCTTCTTCACCCCCAAAACAAAAAAAAAAAAAAAAAAACGTAAAGTAAACGCAATGGTTTTTATATCTGATGGTATAAGAGAGCAATGGCGGAGAAAAGTAGTGAGGAGAAGAACAGAGGATTGGAAACAATGACCGAGAAACCATCTCCGGTGTCCATTGCCGGTGTAGGTGGCGCGGCGCTATCCTGAGCAGTGGCCACAGCAAAACACAACATTGATGCGACGATGATCATCAAAATGTTGGAAGCAAATTTTGCCATTTTTCTTCTGAATGTGGAAGACAAAAATGTCCGATTTGACTGTTTTGAGCGTGGTTTGTACGATTGGTACTCTGGAATTGTGGAATTTTGTGTTTGTGTGGGAATAAACAGGCAAGAATGGTGTGTGAATTTATAGCGCCCCTGTTTGGTACGCTTGTTATTTATGAAAGGTTTCTTGTCTTTTTAATCTTTTCCGTCACGAGGATGGTGGGGACCTAAATGAAAAAGGAAGATTCTATAGTGCATCGCACCACTCCCGGGGAAGAAAGGGTGATAGGTGGCAAATATTTACTGGATAGAGGCACATATTGTTGGTGAGAACTCGGGATCACACAGCTGCCAGCGGAGTTGATTATTTGAAAAGAAGGCGTAGCCGTTGATTTAGAGAAACACATTTTGGGGTTGGGAGAAGCATCAGAATCACGGAGACGTTGACTGCAGATCTCCCCTTTCCTAAGACACTAGCCTCTTTAATCTATCAATACAACTAAAACACCGTGTTATTTTAATTCAACTTAAAATTAACGTGTATTTGAATTGGAGTTTTTTTTTTTTAGTTTACTAATTTTTTTGAGTGAATTGCGAAAAAAAATGAGTAAGGTGAAGACAAATTAAGAAGTTGTCTAGTAAATGGGGACACAAATAATATATTTTATTAGTGTAATGATGATATTATTATTGAATTGATATATATTTATATATTTTTTATTAAGTGTAATAAATTTTTTAGACAAGTGGCAGACATGAACAGTGTCATGTCAGGTGGTGTCTAAACCAGTACACCTCAATTTTTTAGTTTAAGTGAAAAATTGAAAAAAAAAATCTACAATCTAAATACA
The DNA here is from genome assembly GCA_035583425.1 of Marsdenia floribunda. Lineage (NCBI taxonomy): Eukaryota > Viridiplantae > Streptophyta > Magnoliopsida > Gentianales > Apocynaceae > Marsdenia > Marsdenia floribunda. The sequence goes on along the minus strand of JAXGGT010000094.1, from coordinate 11,832,736 downwards.
TCCTAAAGCTCTTAACTTCTTTAAATCAATATTTAATAATTTTTTTACAAAATAAAAATTATAATTACATTAAAAAAAAATATTTTTCTTATCAATCTAAAAAATTAAAGTACTTGTAAAAAATTTTTAAATATTAATTTAATTGAAGTTAACAATTTTAATTTTTGAGGTTAATTAAAGTAAGACATCGTGTTTAAATTTTCTTTTTTTTTTTTTTGCTTAGTGCACGAGGTGTCTTGAATAAATTCCAACTATGCGCGGCACCTTTATGTTATGTCCACATTCGCACTAAATAAGCACTAGCCCCAATTTTTTAAATGGCTTCATACGTGAGTGCGATTTCGATTTCGCAACCTTATTTAAGTTAGGAGCGCACCTTACTAACTCACCTATGCCTTGGGGTTGACACATATTTTAATTTGATTAGTATGTTAGAAAAGTATCTTAAGAGATCTCATGTCCTTTCTCTTCCTTTACCTTAAAATAATAATAATAATAATATGACAAATAAAAAGATTTAAATATATATATATATATATATACTTGTTTTGTTTACAACTTAATATTTATTCTTTATAAAATTACAATAACTTGAATGATATTTTTAATTCTTAAAACCAAAAGTTATATCAATTTAAAAATTTATTGAAAGTAAATAAATTAAAAATAATAATAATAAGAGTGCTTCATTCTCACGATAGGAAATATTTGATTAAAAAATTAGTTATTTTTCAGCATTTTCTTTCATTTTTCACTTGTTACTTAATGAAAAAAAAAAAAAAAAAGGAAGGTAATTTCAATATTACTAATCGGAAAAGTAAGAGTAAAATATAAGAATTGCATTTAAAGAAGATGAAGTTTAAAGGGAAAGGAAAAAGAAAAATTGTTTATTAGGAGTTTGGATTGAAATATACACATACGTGTATATATATATATAGATCTCCTATCTACATATGATGAATTATTTGATGGTGTTAATAAGTCTTATGGTATTAGAAATATACATAAAATAAAAAATTGAAAAACATAGGGGGAACTTTTATAGTAATATATATGCACACACATTTTCTATCTATTTTCATAAACTTCAATGAGAAAGAAATTATCAGAATGGGAGAAATCTGATAGGAAGTGATTAATAGAAATTCACTCATAATCACAAAATACTGGGAGATCTGTCATAAGGGAGAGGAAAAGGCATATACAGTAATAACAAGTCTAATTTTAGCCTTCCAACAATCAAATTTTCCCATTCTTGAAAAGAAAAAATGAAGAAGAAGAAGCTGATTCATAAACTGCTGAAGCTCTTCACTCAAACAAGTTTCTTTACTCAAATATAGTCCAGTCTTCTAATCTATCCACTCAATTCACTCAAACCACTCTTCAAGAATCACATTATACATCCATTAGCAAATCAGGCGAAAAAAAGACAGCTTTTTTTTTTTTTTTTTCTTCCCCCTTTCCTTCTTTCTACTTTTTTTTCCACAACAACTTATTAGTACTTTGAAAAAGTTAAAAATTTTTCATCTTTAATCCTGAGAAACTAGGATCCAGTGACAAATTTTTGAGCATTGATAAGGCTTTTTGTCAACCAAATGGCTGTTTCCCTTGAGGAGACTGCATCTTCACCAAATGGTTTTAACACTCCAGCAAGCTCATCAAGCTTGTTCTGTTTAAGCAGTCGTGCACATAGCTCCAGCAGAGATTCTAAAGCATCTGCTCTTTGCTGCGTTGTATTCTCCCATTCCCCTCCGGCCCCCTTGTTCTCTTCAACACTTAATGCAGCCAACGTGTTCAACAATGAAACCTCACCTGCTGCTTCCACGTTCATGTCCTTGCTGCTGCTGCTGCTGTTGTTGTTATCTTTCCCGTTCCCTGTCTGTATCTGTATCTGTATCGAGTGCTCAAGTTTATCACCTTTTGTTTCTGCTTCCCCCTCAGGAGGAGGAGGAGAAGGCATAGTTGTCTTGGTCTTCTCATTCGCCATATTGTCACAGGGAACTCCGGTACGCTCCTGAGCATTTTCTAATTTGTCAGAAGAACATGTTGTTGGTTCTGCTTCACTTTCTTCGCATCTGACAGTTTTTGGAGGTGGGATGTCTTCTTGGTCACCCGATGGCGTTGCTGCTGCTGCTGCTTTATTACTACATTCTGCACTGGATAGTGTCAATCTGCTACCTTCATCAGATACTGAATCTTCTACTTTTGCTTCTGCTTTGTCACTACATCCTGCACTGGATTGTGTCAATCTGCTGCTACCTTTATCGGAAATGGAAACTTCTAACTTTGCTTCTGCTTCACTGTTGACAAATTCATTCTTCGGCATCTCTATATCTTCTATTCTTTCTCCATCCATATCACTCTCGTCAAACAGTTGTAAGTGTTCAGCAGAAGATTTCTCTCGTTCTTCTGGCTGAGAATTTGATAATTGCCATGAAGAGGTAGCAGTGTTGGTGCTTCCTTTTTGTGATGAAGAGTCAGAATGATCTTGGTAATCTCCATTGCAAATAATGGTCTCACATGTATCTCCGCTCTTTGAATCATCACTGTCATGATGGCAGATTTTTGCTGAATAACTTGTAGGATCAACTCTCTTTGTCTCAAGTTTTCCGTTAATCAAGTTTGGCTGTGCATCAACATATTCATCAAAGGGCAGCACCCGGCCCCTCTCTTTCAGTTTTGGCACTCTATCCCTGCTGTCTTTGCCACCACTAAGTTGACCTGGTGAGGACTTGGTTGCTTTATCTTTTGCACTATTCGGAGACTTCACAGGCAGGAAGATGGAAGAAGGATTGTGACACCGAAGGAGGTATGGTTGCAAATGTGGATGTCTTAATAGTTCTGCAGTCTGAAGTTGGGAACAAGAAAGTCAGATAGAATCACAATGAAGAACCAATCTGAATTCAGCTCAGGAAATGGTTACTCCAACTCACGGTTGGTCTATGCTCTGGACTTTTCCTTAGCATGCTTTTGATAAGCTGTTTCCTGTTATGTCCAGAGTCAATTAAGAAAATATAATTGAGGTAAAAGATTAAAAAAAAGAAAAGCTCCTGCATGGTACATCTCAAAAGAAAGGTCCTTACAGAGTGGAGGAGTACACAATAGGTAGCGGAGCAATGGAAGATCGATTGATTTTGTTGATAAGCCCAGCCATGTCCTGTTTAAATCAGTTTTATTTATTAGATCATTGGTCCATTTACTTTGATTGAAACTCATTTGAGAATCTTGAATGTGAGGAAAATTTCACTTACAGGAGCTCTAAATGGTTGTTGATGTGCAGCAATTTCAAACATACAGCATCCTTAAGTGAAAAAATGAAGTTAGTACTAGTACTTATGACCAAGTGACACACTAGAAAATATCCTTTTGTTCTTACCAAGTGACCATATATCAGATTTGTAACCATAGGGTATGTCAGCAAGGAGCTCAGGGCACATGTAATTTGGAGTGCCAACAACCTGTTTCCAATCATGAGCATTAACAAAATAATTAAACTTAACAGTTTTAATTTGTAAAAATCTTTCCATGGTCAAGAGTAATAACTCCCAGCAAAACTCAGCATATTAAAAATTTCCTTCCTCATCTTTTGAGGATCATGGATATACACAGAGATCGAGAATAACGATTTATTGTCATAACCATCATTGCTGGAGTACTCTACCTCTGTCCCTTTGAGGTGCATCTAGATGGGGACAGAGTTTGCTAGAGTACGCATTGGTACCTTCAGAATCTCACCTTCTAGGTCACTGGATAGGACCGTCATCAACTAGAGAAAGAGAGAGAAGGAAGTGAAAAGATCCAACAACTACATAGATCAAGTAAACTCATACCGAGGAAGTGAGACCTTCTTCATCGAGAAGTTTTGCTAATCCAAAGTCACCTGTAAGTCCATGTAGAAACTAAAATGATTAGAGATAAAGATATTAGGTGTAGTTAAGTCCTTTGTTTAGCCTGGCTCCTTTCTTACCTAGACGGATATCATTCTCCTTTGTCAGGAATATGTTAGATAACTGGAATAAAACAATTTCATGTCAAAAATATGGTCAAATTAACCATGTTCCTCTACTACAATGAAGGCTTCACATTTTACCTTGAGATCCCTATGGAGGACACGATTGGAGTGCAGATAGTCCACTGCTAATAAAAGCTGAGTCAACCATTTGCAGAGTTTCTGCAAAGAGAAGGAGAATGAATCCTAGCATAGGTTAAGAAATCCTGTGATACAAGTGCTTTCAGTTGTTTTTAGTTACCTCCTCTGAGAAAAGTGCTCCTCTAGCTTTTCTTATAATCTCAGCCCTGTTCATCCAGAAGAACTCAGCATCAGAATTTTCATTGCAAGCCATCAAGTTTTGTACTCATTCCAGACCTCTATCCCAATACTTATGTTCTTGAATGCAAATTGTCCATGGAAACTTTTGATATAAATAAGTGCAACATTCTGAAAAATTCATTTCTTTTAAAAATAAAAATTAAAAATTAAAAAAAAAGGAAAAAAAACTCACATCTTGGCCCCTGCTCTGTTAACAATCTCAATGTTTCCCAACATATAACTGGATTTATTTTCAAGTAAACTGGTTGATGTAGGAGATGATCAAAGCATTTTACACAGAATGCATTTTGAAGTATGTACATCTTATTTGAGGAATAGGAAAACAACGTCCAATTCGCTAGTTGAGTTAGGAATAAATAACTTACATGTCACCACCTTCACAGTAGCTGGTAACAATACATATGACACTCCCCTGCATGATATCACATTCGTTGAGGCTTTGTACAAGTTGCAACTCCAGAAGAAAAAGAAAAACTGGAAATAACAGTGAAGAAATTAAGCATCTACCTTGTCTACCCAAGCATCTTTATACTCCACAATGTAGGGATGATTTAACTTCGCTATCAAATTCATCTACAGAAGACACATAAATAAATAAACTTTAAGAACAAAAATTTAACAATATCTTTTTATCAAAATTAGGATAACCACTGTTTCTTCTTGCTAATAGGCCTAAGACTAAGCGAGGTTTCAAAGTTTCAGAGGCATAACGAGGGACGCACAAGCCTTGATTGGTCAATTTCTTTAGCATTCCCTGAGGCAATGAATATATCCATGACAAATGACAGCAAAAGATAATTTGTCTTTCACCAAGAACTGTTACTATCACTTCGTTGCCTAAATAAAAATGACATCAAGAAAAGGAAATAAAAATGGTATTCACTGGCTAAGATTGTTTTCTGGGGACCAGGAATTGACCTTCCAGTTAGAGAATCATTACCTACCCTTGAAAAAATCAAGCTGGAATGCTAGGTTGAATATATAGAGGGGGGCACACTTTTATAACCTTCAATTTTTTCAATGTTCTACGAAATAAGCAAAGGACAACTAACCGATAACACAATCAAGTTGACTAGTGTAAGAGGTAGAGAATGCTAGAAAACACAATGTACAGAATACACCGCTGAAATTAATTCCTAGAGTATCAATAAAACAAGCAAAACAGAGACTTGACTGAAAGAACCCATAGAGAGGCTATGGCTCTGGTTCTGATCAGATAATAAATGGCAGCAACAGCATGAAGAAAATCTGAGGAGCAATTTGTAAGATAGCAAGAAAAATGACCTCCTGGTGTGCGGTACGCTTGAACTTGTCAGTCTGCTTCACTAAACGAATCTTCTTCAAAACATACCTATTAGGATTGAAAGAAAGGATAATCAGAAAAATAATCCAAATGAAATACAATTTAGAATCTTCCATAAACACATGCATGCTTTTTGAAGATTATTTATTTGCATAACCATAAATAAAATTATAAAAGAACACAGTGAATGTTTCATTTGTTTTATCATTTTAGAAACTACTCCATTAAAACCAGTAAGAAGAATCTGTCAGCTGTGAAGTTTTGGTTTCACCCTGTGATAATATTCAATTCTTGGAAACAAAAGGAGAAGAGATTCCAGAAATTTTAGAAAAGGAGGCAGAGTTTTCCTTTTTAACTATGTGATATCAAGAAATATGACCAGAGAAATCCAGAATTACTAATAATCTCTTCTTGCCAACAGCTATTAACGTTGCCAATTCCCAAAAACTACTCTTTAGCAATTCACAAATAAAAGAGTGCATTGCATGTCGAGCTGTTTGTCATTAAGGATAATAAACGAAAAAGATGTAATTGATTATGCACAACAATAAGACTGGGACGTCCAGAACCTTCTAATGAACCGGACAGGGAAGGGAAAAAAGGCCAAAAAGAAAAGGAAAGGAGGAAATAATCTAACTCTTCAGATACACGTGATTACACTTGAAGGGCACTTTGGAAAGTATTAAGATTCTTACTTTTTATTCTCGATTTTGTGTAAAACAAGAAACGCCGCACCAAAAGCTCCTCTACCAATCTGCTCTATTATTTCGTAGTCTTCCATCTTCGACTGGGAATCACCATTTTCCGTCTCCATTTTTGACCTTCAGCGCAAGAACAGAGAACAAATAACCCACTTCACTTCCAATTTTTAAGGACTCGATTTTTATGTTAATTGAAGAATATTCTGCACTTACCTTGCGTATATTCAGCAAGAAACTTCTGGGGTTCACAATAAAACTCCTACAGACAACCCAGGGAAAATATATATATATATATATATATATATATATATGGAGGAAGAAATCTTCGTGGCCAGAGCAGCTGCAACGACCTTCAAAGTTTAGGTTGTTCTTGAGATTATTGAAACAAGTAATACAAAAAGGAACTTGCAAATAAAAGCTACATTCCACAATTATGACTGGTCCTTGTGAGAAGGAAAAAAAGAGAGAGAGAGAGAGAGCAAGGCTGGGAAGACACAATCGAGTAAAGCAAACAATAGGGTATAGTTATATATACTAATTAACTCAAAAGAACAAAAAAGAAAAGTAGATTATCCCAAAGGACCCAGGCTTAACTAAAGCAGAACACCACTATTAGTATACTAATTGAAAAAGTTTATTCACCTATTCCCCGATGAATGTGTTTTCGATGGGAATACTGTTTCTGTACTATGTGCCTCTGCTGTAAGAATGAAAGATGGGAGGTGGAGGAAGGAAGGAGGTGGGGCGAGAAAGTGAAGTAAAGCAGCACGACACTTGTAAATTACTAATAATATTATATATATATATATGTAAGTGAAATGTTTTTACTAAATGGGAAAATGTACCTGTTTGTGAGAGAGAGAGAGAGAGACCATAGAAAAATCTTTGCTTGCTTGCATTTCCAGATTCAAAAAGGGGTATTTGATCATTTTCACAGAGAGGAACAATTTTTCCAAGGGAGTATAGTTATGGTGTCACCATCCATCACCTAAAGTCTCCTGAAAAAATTTCCACCATTTGCAATTGTGTTTTACTGCTTTCTTGACCTCCCCTTTGTCTAAAGTGAAATTATTCCATTTAGACTTAAACTCCCCCCCCCCCCCAAAAAAAAAAAAAAAAAAAAAAAATACACATTTCTCCAATCTTAATATATATATATATATATATATATATTACTCATTTATTTATTTAATTTTTCCCTGATAAAAAATAATCTAATCTAATAATCCACACTTCATGAAACTGTCAAACCCCACCCCCCTTGGCATTTACTGTACTTAGTAGTAGTAATGCAGCAAGAGATGGTAGAGTAAATGCTTGCTTCAGTTTCACCGGTGAATGCATTTAATTTAGCCAATTACTCCCTCGGATTTGTTTTATCCCTCACATTTAAAAAAAAAAAAAGTTATGTATTAAAAGACACTACATTTCAGCTACTTACTTTAATGATAAAATGCCCACAATTCAATGAGTAAATTCCAAGAAATCCTATTTCATTTCTTTTTTTGTGAAGTAGACTCGTAGCATTCTAAATTCAAATCACTAAGTTGAAAGGTCAGTTATAATAGGCATTTTATATAATATTTTCATTGATGGTGGGGTTTTTGTTCTCCCTCTCCCTCTCCCTCCCACTTTTCTTTTCTTTTCTTTTCTTTTTGGCTAAGCATTGCTGGGAAATTTTGGATTAAGTTATGTGTCCGACAGGATTACATGAACCATAAACCCCACAAAAACTGTTCTCAAACCCTTGTAACGTTGTTGCTAACCATGTCGTTTTCTTCTTCTTCTTCTCTGTGGTCTGTCCTGCAGCGAGTTGGTAGGTAGTAATAAAATTTTTTTCTGTAAGAAAATTGGGAATCTATTTATTTATAAAACTCCAAGTTTTCGTCGGTGGAATGGATAATTGACTATATAATACATTACCCACTATACAAATCGGAAGCTTCTTTCTTGCAAAGCCAAACGTGCCAACAAAGTACAGCAGCCTTCGTACATACATACATACACACACACACACACACACATAATATTCTATAAAAAGATATTATTTGGATATTTGGATAGTAACAGTTTTCTATTTTATTTAAAAAATAAATAAATTTATTAGCGAGAAAATTTAAAATTTCAATATATATATATATATATATATATATATTAATTATCTCAACAACCTAAAGATTCTACGGAGATGGATGTTTCACACATGAGTCTTCTTTTTTTTTTTCTTTATTATTATTATTTATTTGAAAGGTTATTGAAGAAAATGACAAATCCCATGCTTTGAAGGAAAAAGAAATTACTACTGAAATTTCATTTTCAAATTCGGGCCCTTAAAAAAAAAAAAGAACAGCACATATTATGTGTTTTTTAAGTAGAAATTTGCCTTTGCCTATTCCTTTCCCCACCAACCATACTAACATACACATTTTTTCTTCCATGAGGAAATGGAATTTGGGTCTTGGGACCTAATCTTAGCTACTTCAGTTGACCTATTTACACACATGTACACATTAAGATTAAGATGCAATCACATCTTCCCTACTATACATCAATTTCTTTATTTTGACTTATATATATACACACACACTATTGCAAAGGTTATACTCTATATGAATTGAAAATATACATAAGTCAAATTTTTAACTAATTTGGAAGGCATCTAATGAGTCGAGACACCCAAAACAACAATACGTGGCTAAAATATAGCACAAAATATGAGAGGACCTTTTATTTGATAAATAAGGTAGAAGAACAAAAATCACTCAAAACTCATTTTTAGTATAGTCAAAATTTTATACCTTTTCAATTCAAATCAATTTTTTTTTTTGGGCTTAGTGCACGAGATGCACCGAAGGTAAGCTCTAGTCTCAAATTTTTAAAAGGCTGCATATGTGAGTGTGGTTTCTATCTCGCAACCTCACTTAAACTAAGAAAGCACCTTAACAACTCACATATGTTTTTGGGTTAAATCAAAATTAATTCCATGTATACAGAAGGTAGGTTTTTTTTTTTTTTTTGGTATTAATATTTTTTTTATGTATCCTTGTATACTCATATCTTCTGTTTTAGCAATAAGGTGGCACACTATTTGAGCTCTTTTGGTAAGCTCTCAACTTTATTCCACGGTTTAGCTGAACCAAATGTTTTTTCTTGATATGGGAATATATATATATATATATATATATACACATTTTCGTGTTTCTTTCAAATAAAAATTAATTTAACAGATTCAAAAACTACTAGAATTGCCGAACCGTGTGTCGCTAACGTTGGATTAGTTCATTAGGATATAGGATATCCTATCCTGCATAGATTAGGGTCGTGTTAGGCCTAAATTGAGTAAAAAGCTTTGTTTTGCACTAAAAAGGAAATTAAAAATCAAAAAGATGGCAAAAAAAAAAAAGCGGGCACAGGACACCCAACCCCCCAAGTGATTGATTGATCCCCTTTTTTGGCAAATGGAAGTATGTTTTTTTTTTTTTTTTTAACTCATTCTCTAATTAAATAGAATAAATAATAAAGGATATATTTTTTTCCAACTTTTTTGGGCTTTACCTTTCCCATCTTTACTTGTATACTAAACTATCAACATAAAAATTATTTTTACTTTGCTTTTACCCACAACTTCCTCTCTCTCTCAATTCACGATGCATTTTATCTTGGATTCCATAGCGCCTACCTAGTAGTATCATTCTTTTTATAAGGTACAACAACCTGATTGATGCATGGATGGTGGCAAGATTAATTTATTTTTGCATCACTGGGACAGGGACCGATCTGTCATATCAATAAATGAGGATATATGATAGTATTTATTTATTTTTAGCAAAGAATATCCCAAATGCAAATACCACATATCAATGACCATGCTGTGCCCGTGACGTGAGTATCAGTATAACTCCCTGCTTAATTATTGGCCATCTCAATTTGAATTCTTTCGGTTAAACCCTTTCCAATTCTACGGATGGCTCCACCACATCCACATCGAATTAGATTGATAACTACTTCCAAACTCTAATCCTAAAAAAGTAAATTCAAAACATATCTTGCTATTAGCAGGGAGATGAGATGAGATGAGATCCTCGCATGGGATATTTTTGTCTTTCACCTCTCAAAACTCATATTTCTAATCAGCGCTGCAGTTCTTTTCGGCATCAAATTCTGATCATTCTTGCCTGACGTATATACAGATTGGGTAGGCGGACGGACCATTTATTTGCCCACCAAGCTGAGTGGGGGTTGGTGTCAGGCAAGCAAATTACATATTTCCTTTGTTCTTTTGGGCTTTCGGTATTATGCTTCAACAACCCTGCGTGAGAAAAAGTAGGTCCCCCTTACCCAGCTGCTTTTCTTTTCTACGACAAAAAATAGACACAAAATAAAAACATCCATATACATATACATATGCTATATATTAATTGATTTACAACCATCTACTCTAATTGATTAACTCCTTTTCTTGACAATTAATGATCAATAATGGACCTCCTTTGTCTCTTAACCTTCACCCAGTTTCCCACTAGCCCCACCTTAAACCTTGGCATATTCATTGTAAATTTCCAGTTTCACTCCTGACAAGTTATATCTACCTACGTCTATCATCAGTTGGATGAGGAATGAATATGACTTGTACTGCCTGGGGTAAACTATACTCTCTCCATATTGTTTTGGATTTTGGAAATTGTAATTCTTCCAACCTCAAACATAACAAATATTACAACTGCACAAAGATGGCATTTTTAAGTTACAATCCCAAACAAGGAAGAAGAAAAGATATTATATTAGGGCAGATTCAAAGATATCAGTCCACAATTTACAGCTGAAAAGCACCTGATACTCTTTTTGAGTGTCGATCACATTATTTCCCTTTGGCTTTCTTTTTGCTTTCAAGCTTTTTGCGAGCAGCTTCAAATTCTTCCTCTGTGGGCTCTGGAACTGCTCCATCTCCACCGAATTTGCTCATAAGAGACGATAGCATAGAGTTCACCTTGCCTTTCCTCTCATTTTGCCGTTGAGATATAATGGCATACAAGTCTTCTGATTTCTTCTTTGATCTACCAAAAAAAAAAAAAAAAAAAAAAAATTTTTTTGTGCAATGAAAGCTAAAAAGAAATTTATCAAAGCAACAAAAGAAATGGAAGTTATGAAAATATAACTCACTTCTGTTTTCTCCTTAAAGGGCTTGTAGGTGGCTTTGTTTCGGAAACTTGTTTTGCCCATTTCTCATATGCCTTGGTTGATTTTAACATTCCTATGAAAAGTAGAGAGAAAATGTGATAAATGCCAAATAGAAAAATAAAAAAGTAAAGATAATAAATAGATTTCCCTATTCTTCCCTCAAAAACCAATACTATGAAGGCAGACTGATAAATTGATAATGCAAAGAACATACATGTAATTATGATGACTAACACCATTACTAGTACTAAGCATTCTAATTTAACTGCATGTAGAAAGCAAGATAAACAGTGAAAGCAGATCTCAACAAAATGTCAACTAAACAACTGTTCCATTTTCTTTCATGGGAAAAGTTGAACATCACAGACCCACAGCTTCTGACGCTGAGCATGTAACATCATCAACATCAGCATCAGTTGCCAAAAGCAGAATGTTAATTCAGCAAATCCACCACCAATGAACTCTCTTAGCCATGTGTTAACTTGATCGGGAACTCACAACAATAATAGCAGCACTCATCTGATACTACCTAACACTCCATCCTGATAATCACCATAACGGGTGTACCATATGCAGCTGATTATGCTGACACACTTAAAAGTCAATTTTGAAGGGATAAAGAATGAGTCATGATTTTATGTAAAACACACAAAAAGAAAATTATGAAATAGGCCAGTAAAATTACCTCCACCTATAGCCTCTTCAATAATATCCTTGAACCTATGTGAATCTAACAATGGATCTGAGCAAAGCATGTAACAAAAAATCCTGCAGGAGAGAAAACATTAGAAGTCAAACTATTCATAAGTATCCTGGAAAAGGAGAGAAAATATTTTGTGTCGTACCTTTTCATGTTACCTTTGTGCATATTGTAAAGATCAATCAAATCCTTTTTCTCTGCTTCAGAACCTCTATAATTTGCTTCAAACTCTTCAATATCAGCCTCAGTTACCTGGAATTAACAGTGATGCATTAAGAACACATACATAAAAAGGTAGAGAAGAACAGTTGGTAAATAATAGAATCAAGACCTTTTTGTACAGGGTCTGAAAATAATCTTTCAAGTTCTGAGCAACATCTCCTGCAAAGTCCTGTAAGTTGTCAAAGAAACACATTAAGGTTACTATAGGCCAAGAAGCTTGCTGCTTTTACCAGAGAGGCTGGCAAAGGTTTCAGGTTGAATACATCACATGGAACTTTGCATTTGAAGGATGGTGATGTTAATAATAATGTTAGTTATACCAGTCACTTTTTTATAATGGATAAAATGAGTAGGATTTCAAAGAAGACTTATGGCTCACGTAATAAGTTGAAAATACCTAGTTAAGAATACAGATAGAAATTATACATCTGCCTACAGCTATGCCAGATGTAGAAAAAGAGCAAACATGCAAATGAATATCCATAGTGCTTTGGGCTAACCATAAAAAGTGATAGTTCTTCCTATGCAATTTAGGCTAGAGACTTAGAATTCAGCAAATTTTGCATAGTACACATTATGTTAGTCAACAAGTAGGATTTTAACTTTCTTCAGTTACAAAAACAGCAAGCAGCATATAGTGCATATACATATATATCACTTACGGCATCATCAATGCAGCCAGTTTGATCATACAGCGCACGCTTCTCTTCATCACCAAGAATTGATATCACCTTTTGCAGTTGCTGAAATTTCTCCTTAGCATCCTACAAGTACAATCCCAAATCTGAACTTTTTCCCTTCTTTGAACAAATGGCAAGTTAACACAAGAATTCAATGCATACCTCATCACCAGGATTCTTGTCAGGATGCAGTCTTAAAGCCAATTTGTAATATGCTTTTTTTATTTCCTGCTGAGATGCTGTTCTTTCCACCCCCAAAATCTAAAGAGCAAAGGACTTACAAGTGAGTATTTATTAAATCATTTTAGTCAGAGAGTAAGCACATACTCCTAAAAATTAAGATATGCATAAGACTCAAATCCCAAGAGTTTTAGGTGTAACGATAAAACTGTAATGTTGTTTAGACGAAGGATGTAACTTGGTTACCAAAGAGAAGTTGTCAGTTTTCCAGGAAATATATTACACTCAACACCCTCCCTATAGTTGAAGAGAGGAGGTTCAGAAGATATTGAGAGCCATCTATGAGGATGTTGGCAGAAGTCGAAAATGCAAACACCAAAAGCTACATTGGCCCGTTGGGGAACTAACCAACTAAGTAACAAATGCAGAACCTGTTAAATCACCTGATCATTGAGAAGCATGCAATACATTTAAGGGCAGAAGACAATGTTTCTTTTGAAAGACTAGAGAACAATAGTACCACTCCTGGGCATGGTGGTAAGTAATAGGTTACACGACTTTAATCAGACAACCACACATTTGATGCATATTATAGGACTGAAAGATATCCATAATAATAGTACAGCCATTAACAGACCAATCATTGAAACCAAGCATGGAAACTTTCTCCATTCTACAATAATCCTTACAAAAAATTCATGCAAAAAACAATTCAAACTAACCATTAAATAATTTTTTCCCCCTTTTAACGATCATATCGTCTTCAAAATTTTGCATTTACACCACCAAAAAATCCAAAAATTCTACTCAGAATAACAAAAAAAAGGTGCAAATGAAAAAAGTACTGAAGAACTTAATTTCCTATGCACAGAAGTCAATATGCTAAAAATCATATTGATTCTCTTCTAATTGTACATACATATCCCGAATATTTATCTAAACCCGTCTAAGAAACCAAGTATCAGATGAAGCAGCCGCTATAAAGAAAAAAAAAAAAAAAACATTCAAAGCAGTAAAGAATACAGGGAAAATAAAAAAATTAAGTATCAAAGAAATCAAGTGATAAAAGCACCTCGTAGAGGGTTTTCTCATTTGAAGAAGCTTCGATTCCGTCCTGAATTTCTGGACAATGTTCTCCTTCAGCTGTTGCATTTTCTTGGGAAACCCTAGTTGTCTTCTTTCGCTTACCCATTAAAGCAGCAGAAAAATCAAATCGCAGCGAGCGAGCGGAAAAAAAAAACAAAAAAAACAGAAGCACCAATCAAAAGTCTTAGGAAGAAGAGAGATTGATTTGAATGAATGTATATTATAATGATACGGAGAATCAAAGGCAAACGGAGGGTTCGCTTCTTCAGGAAAAAGGGTTACTATTAATTATTATTCAGATGCAGAAAATGGATTGCGGTATTTATTTTTGTCTCAGTTCCCGCCATATAGATCCTAAATTCGTTCCTTCCCGCGTCATAAATGATCACTTTTGGGTCGGCCTTTTATTTTATTTTAGAGAAGTTACTTTTTTGGGGATGTTAGGGGAAGGGGAATCCTACAAGGAATTCCAATTGATTTTTTTTTTTTTTTTTTAAATTCAATATCTTCATAAATTAATTTGAGAGAGATTTATAAGAGTATACATCCAAGAGTATAGTATATGACTGAAATTCGGTATAAGGTCATTTCCAATGAAAATTAAATTCAAATCTTTCACTTGATATATCAAATGAAAAAATCTAAATAAGAAAAGTCACACTGCAAGGAGAATTCTAGGTCAAACCGGAATGGATCCGATATTACATATTTCAGTCAACTTGGTATACTTAGTACCGGGCC
>JAXGGT010000094.1:11718629-11801073 GCA_035583425.1 Marsdenia floribunda | reverse complement strand
TAATATATAAAAAAAAAAATATAATATTTTTATTTCTTTTTTATATATATATATATATATATATATATATATATATATATATATATATGTTAAAGTTAAATAAAAATAATAATAAAATAACTTAGATATATAAATAGATTAGAGATTAAATAAGGTAATAGTTTCATGAAATTTTATAAATAAGCTGTAAAATGATTGATTAGAATTTAAATAATTTGTTGGTATTCTATTTGTGGACTAAAATAAATTAAATTAATTGTAAATAATTTATAAATTAAATCAACTAATTTAAACATATTGCTTAATTCCAATTAATAAAAAGAATTCAAGTGGTATATTTAATGAAATGTAATATGGCTTTAGTTTTATAGTTAAATGAGTCTGTTTTAGTTATATTTCCTTCTGTTTATTTGTCACAATAAATATTATTATAAGATAATGTAATGTATACATTTTTCCATTTATATATATATATATATCAAAATATCTCGTTTTAATATTATTTTCTTAAAGAATAAAAGAGCTGATACATTGATAAGATTAATTAAATAATAAAATAAAATCTCTTTGTTATCAATTAAGAGAAATAAAATAAAGAATTATATTAATAGTTATTCGATCGAATGACATCTATATTTCATAATAAATATTCGAAAAGAAAAAAAAAAATTAAGTAAGAGATATAAAATAGGAAATTATATTAATAGTTACTTGATCCGATAATATTTATATTTTATTCATAAGTATATGAATAAAAAGGGGGAAAAAAAAATTCTCTGTCCATAAAAAAGCTTAGTTCATTAATTTAGCGAGAAAAGAAATTCTATCGACCATGTATTATTATTATTTTACTAATTATTACAATTTTGTTGTTAATAATATGTGTAATGTTAAGTTCAATGTATAAAGATAATTTGTATACAGATAAGAATTTAACGTTGTATAAATAATTAAATAATAATAATAAAAAAAAACATATGACGGGTCGAAGAGTTACATTTGTTTTCATAATTTGAATAGAGTCACATTCAACAACGTTTCGATGGGGGTGCTAGAGATATTTCGCACAAGAAGTACTTCTACAGCACTCATCTCAGAAACAAAAACACAAACTTTCGAGAGAAAAACTACATTTTTTTTGGGTCCCCTGCTCAGAATCATTAATTTCGATAGGTCTGATGAGCAAGGTTGAATGATTAAAGGTTAAACTAACTCTCTGCTGTTCTGCTCTCTTTCTTTTTGATCAGTACCGATACCTGTGTGTGTGTGTGCGTGCGTGTTTTTTTCTTTTTTGTTGAAAAAGTTGTGTTTTTTAGTGTTCATGCAGGAAGAAAATGAGTTCTCAATGTCCAAATGATGGGTCTTCTTCTCCAAAGTTTCTTTCAGATACAGGTATTGAACTTTTAGAAAAATTTAACGTTAATGAGTGTTTAGAAGATGATATACAAGTTGATGGATTTGGCACAAACAATTCGGGACAAGAATTGATGGGAGATCAAGATACAGGAATTTCAAACCTTATTCCTGCGGGAGGAAGCATTCAGCAATCCCTGGCGACCCCTTCTGTAGAATTTGGGTCAAAGAGTTTCCCAGTGCAGAACTCCTCTACAGCATCCGTAGGGAGTTCTTATTGTCAGAACAGTTTCTCACCACATAACTCCTTGCCCGGACAGCTTCCGCCTGATCAACCTTCTAATTATGCGTATGTGGGGAGTTCTCATTGTCCGGGCGGTTTCTCAGCACAGAATTCATTGTCAGGACGACATCCGCCTAATCAACCTTCGACTGTAAATGTAGGGAGTTCTTTCCCAGTACAGAACTCCTTGCCAGGACATCCTCTGCCTAATGAATCTTCTACAGCATGTGTGGGGAGTTCTTATCATCCGAACATTATCTCATTACAGAACTCCTTGCGGGGTCAACGTCCGCCTAATCAACCTTTAACGGCAAATGTAGGGAGTTCTTACCAGAACAGTTTCTCAGGACTGAATTCCTTGCCAGGACAGCTTCCGCCTAGACAACCTTCTACTGCAAATGCAAGGACTTCTTATTGTCCGAACAATTTTTCAGCACAGAACTCCTTGCTTGGACAGCTTCCGCCTAATCAATCGTCCAATTATGCGTATGTAAGGACTTCTTCTCGTCAGAACAGTTTCTCAAAACAGAACTCGGTGCCCGGACAGCATCCGCTTAATCAACCTGGGACTGTAAATGTAAGGAGTTCTTATTATTCGAACAGTTTCTCAGCACAGAACTCATTTCCAGAACAGATTCCGCCCATTCAACCTTTAGGGAGTTCAGGCCCGAACAATTTCTCAGGACAGAACTCCTTGCCAAGACTGCCTAATCAACCTTTGACTGCATATGTAGGGAGTTCTGGCCCGAACAATTTCTCAGGACAGAACTCCTTGCCAGGACTGCCTAATCAACCTTCAACTGCAAAGGTAGGGAGATCTCGCCCCAACAGTTTCTCAGGACAGACCTCCTTGCCAGGACAGCTTCTGGCTGTTCCACACTCGACTGCAAATGTCAGGAGTTCTTGCCCAAACAGTTTATCAGGACAGACCTCCTTCTTGCCCGGACAGATTCTGCATAATTACCCTTATACTGAAAATGTAGGGAGTTCTTCCTCAATCAGTTTCTCAGCAGTACAGAACTCTCTACCTGGACAGCATCTGCCTAATCAGACATCTACTGCAAATATAAGGAGTTCTGGGCCAAACAATTCCGCAGCACAGAATTTCTCTCCAAGACGAGGACGGCCTCCGGGTAGTCGAACTTCAAGGGAAAGGGCAAGGAGGTCTGGTCCATACAATTTTACAGTTGGTAACTTCTCTCCGGTGCATCATCTTCTGTCTAATCGAACTACTTCAACGGCAAATATAAGGAGTTCCGTCAGAAACAATGTCTCGGTTGAGAATTTCCTTCGGATACAGCACCCAACTTCTGGTGCAAATATAAGGAGTTCAAACCTTAATCATGCGAGGAACATTCTACAAGAATCGGAAAATCCTAACAATTTTCCAGTACAGAACTTGCCGGGACAGCGTCAGCTCAATCGAACTCCAAGTGGAGATGTAATAGTAAGGAGTTCAAATCCTAATCCTGCAGGAAACAATATTCAGCCGCAAGACTTGGCAAATTTTAATTCTGCTGGCAAAAAAAATTTTCCAGGACTTGTGTCCAGTCAGATTTCAAGTGGAGATGAATGGATCAGTTCAAATCTTAATCCTCCTCTAAGAAACATTCAGCCAAACCCCTTGGCTAGCTCAAACAATTTTCCAGGACTTGTGTCCAGTCAGATTTCAAGCGGAGATGAATGGAGTTCGAATCTTAATCCTCCAAGAAACATTCAGCCAAACCCCTTGGTTGGCTCAAACAATTTTCCAGGACTTGTGTCCAGTCAGATTTCAAGTGGAGATGAATGGAGTTCGAATCTTAATCCTGAAGCAAAAAACATTCCGCCAAACCCCTTGGTTGGCTCAAACAATTTTCCAGGAGTTATGTCCAGTCAGATTTCTAGTGGAGATGTATGGAGTTCGAATCTTAATCCTGCAGGAAACATTCAGCCAAATCCCTTGGTTGACTCAAACAATTTTCCAGTTCCTGCACAGGACTTGCCAGGTGGACTTCAGTATAGTCAGGTTGCAGGTGGAGATGTATGGAGTTCAAATCTTAATCCTCCCGGAAACGATATTCAGCATGACTTGGCAAATACCCTTGTTGCTGGCTCAAAAACTTTTCCAGTTCCAGCACAGGACTTGCCTGCAGGACATCTGTTGGATCGGACTTCAAGCCTTAATCCTTTACCAGAATTACCAGAACAGCTTCTGGTGCCTGATCATCAAACGTCTGGTGGGAATTGTTCAAACATCAATCCAGCTGATTACATCCACTCGCAACAAAACTTGGAAGTAGTAGTCCCTTCCACACATCAGAATAACACATCAACAGAATTAATGGTGCCCAGTAATCATGCTGGAAATAAAGTTGTAGGCTCTCTTTCTGAAGGTTCTGGTTCTAATCAGCCCACAGGAGATCAAAACACTAACACAGTGCAAGGAGACACACCAGTTCAAATAGGAGGGGGTAATAATTCGCGTGATGGAGGGCCCCTACTTCCACCGGTGAAAATAAACTCCGCCGGCAAAGGAAAAAAATCAGAGGGGGGTCCAGTTTTGGCACAAGGTTTATCATGGTTAGTGTTGACATATTCTTTATATATATTTATCTGGGCTCTTCAATTTTTTTTTTTTTTTTTTTTTTAAGGGTTTAGGGTTAGGGGACTGGTATGTGGTTTCTGCAATATATAACTATGTCCATAACTCTTCGAAATAGGATATACTCAAAGAAGAAACCTGGAAGGAAGAGAGGATATGTAGATAAAAATTGTTCCGACAGGTATGAATGTATCTGGCGATCCCCTTCAGATTTGATTTTTACTTTTAATTTCCTTGTTCCATTTTGTTACTGTAGCTTAGATGTTTGGTTTTGCTTTTCAACTCGTATACATGTATTTGTACGTGGATTACTATATTTCTATTATTATTATTATTTTTGAACAGTTTCAAAAGATTGTGCAAATCGACGGGGGAGAAGTTTCTCCCGAATGAATACTTAGATGGCCTTCAGGGACTCTTTAGGTTCGAATTCTCTCCCTTACCTCTATTTATTCTCAATAATTGCATGCATGCAAGGACTAATAGCACTGAGAAACATTCTTTCACCGACTGACCATAAAATTTTCTTACATTAAATTAATCTCAGATTCAAGAAATGTCCTGGTGAGACTAGTGGTGTCGAGAAAAATCCCGGTGAGACCAATGGGTCGGAGAAAAATTCTGGCGGACAGACTAGTGTTGCTCCTGATAAAGGAAAAGGTTTACAGTGTATATTTTTTCTCTGGAGGTTTCTCATATACACTAAAATATAAACTGGATTAAGTAATGTTTATGTATATATATATATATTTATATTGCATGATTTTACGTAGGCATTGCTTATGGACAAAAAAAGTGGTCTACACAAGATCGTATGGATTTTCATACAAACACTATTTCTCAAGGCCTATTGTCTCTTGAATGTGAGAAAGAATACGAGAGAATAAAGCGGATATTTGCAAGCTGTACGGTTCCCAATCAAGGCGCCACCGGTGGTGAAAGCAGCGTACCTACCAATACTAGTACTATTTTACCATCACCGCCATCAGAATTGGGAAATTCTTCTTTTAACGGCGCCCAGGCACCACTGGTGGTTATTGAAGGGTCATGGAGTAATAACGTTAACACAGTTACAACTGAGACTGCAGTAGTACCATTGGTGAGTTCTTCTTCTCATCACGCGACTGCTGCTGCTGCTGAGGTAACACACGGATCGGATAATGTTAACACAGTTGAATCACTGGAGGTGATGGTGATGGAAACAAATGATTGTGTGAGAGTTGAGGAGGATCTGACCGGTGCTGCTGCTCCAGAACCTGAGGACAGTTGGCCCGAAGAATTTAATAAGCTGATAGGATATGATCATCAAGAAGATTAATCTATTTCCTTATTTCGCACCCTTTTTTTTTTTGTGGTTTTCTTCCGGATCTTTTTACTCCAAACAGATCAATCTTGAAGAAGAAACTTTGTTTTACTTCATGCAAACAGGTTTCTTTTCTTGACATCCCTATATTCTGAGCAAACATATATGCATGCATGTCTTATAGAAATTTATAATGTATCATCATATATTACGGAGTCTGTATATAGAATCTTCAGTACAGAAAAAATATGCTAATTAAGTTATTGTTCCTACCTAGCGATCCGTTTGAATGAGAAATTACCCACTTTATCACTAGTTTTAACTAGGGTGCCATATTTTCAGTTTCTAATTCTAATGCATGCCATTATAAGTTAATCGGTTTTGTATTATTGCGAGATGCGAGTAGATACCAAAAGGAGGAGGCAGATATGCAAGAGGGGTTTCGTGTCAAGGGGAAGAGAAAAGTAGAGCACTGGTAGCATGAACATGAAGAAGGCCTAGAATCGAGATAGGACGTGGTCTCCTAGGAGGTTTAAAAAAATTGTTATACCTAGACTGCTGGAGGAACAATAAAGAACTGAGGCTGAAATTATGAAACTTCATTAACTATTTATTTCTTTTATCAATTAATGGGGTATGGGGAAAAATATATATATATATATATATATCTTTGGTGGTTCTAATATAATCTGAAAAGTATTTCTTTTAAGGCAAAATATACAAAAAGAATAAACAAGCCAACATATACAAATAAAATTATTGGGGAAATGGAAAAGTATTGCTAGTACTGTAGGTTCTCAGTGTTCTTTCGCCAGGCAGTTCCAGGTAGACTCATAGTACTACTTTCTCGTTCACGGCAAGGATAGACTCAAGTAGCTAGCCAAACCTCACGAAGGAGTTCAAACCTTTCATTAGCTACTTTACTACCAGTCTCTTCATGTTTCCTACCATTTCTATTTGCACTACTTCTCGGAGAAGAAGGAAGTTTGTCCAAAATAGACGCAAGAGGACAATCCAATTCTTCTAGGTCCTCATCGCTGGTATACCCTTTTCTCTGTATTGCAGATGCACTCCGTGACAATTCTGATTTACTACCGGCCTCGGAAACTTTTTCTGCTACATCTGCCAAGGAAGGAGGTGTATATGCTGCTGGAGCAGCTAGATACGGGAAGCTGCTGGCTGACTCTCCAGATAATCTACGCTCTACAATGCACTGCACCCTCCAAAAGTGAGAACTTGAGCAAAAGGAATTACATCATTCAATTCAAGTTTATATTCCACATTGCACCAACTCTGTAGTTTAACATACCACATGCAGCAAGCAGAAACATTCTGGTGATTTCATTTATAATATGAATGTATTATATGCATTAGCAAGCAGGGGTACTGGGGAAACAGTGACTGGTCTATTTGAGAAAAACCCGTTATGTGAATCTATCAATATTCTTATGCTGTCCCTGATAAAGAGTCAAGGAACATATTATGGAGAACCACACAAGCTTTTGGTGACTTCAGAATCACATCAAAACACTATGTTCAAGATGGAAACACATTCATTAGTCTTTCAAAATGGCGTCAGATAATCTACCATGCATTGAAGTAGCAAAATTAGATGTGCTAGAGCATACAAGATCTCTCTCTTTGTGTGTATCAAGTGCAGACGGGAATTTCCAAGTAGTTAACTAATAAATGACACAGGTTAAACACCTAAAGATATCTGTTTTCATATACCTAAGGAGCTATTTTCTTCTGTTCTTTTGTTTAAAGATTGAATCTCTACCTCAGCATTAACTGCCTCTAAGACAGTGCCAGGAACAGAATCAGGACAGAACTCGTCTGGAGTGAAATTGCAAAGTATGCGCTTAACCAATGGAAGACTGATTTGTGGACAGACCTGCAGAGAATAGCAATAGAATAAGTTCGTAATAAAGGTATCTTAAGTTATCAATCTAAAGATTAAACTGGTATTGAGGCGACCTCCGTTCTGACAGTTCTGTCCATCAACATATCTTTTGGAAGCATCAAAAGATCACTTAAGGCATTCAGGAGCCGAAATGGATTTGTTTCATCTCCATCCTGCCTGAAATCATCCTCAATACTGTTCTCATCATCTTTTGAAGATTGGTCAGCTCCCATACCAACGAAATCTGCTAGCCATCTAGACCAATTGCCGATCTGCAAAGTACATCGTTGTGTCAAGACATCATGCAATACAAAAATATTCTAATTTTTATGATCTAGAATGTTCTTAATCTGGCTATGAGAACCATTTTTTGAAATTTCCCAGATTAGAAGTACAATAAATATAACTGAGCAATAATTTTTTATTTTTTGCTCCAAATCCCCAAATGACTTGAGATATTTAACTGAATCCAATTCTTTTAGCGTACTTCTATCAAAAATCACTAGCCTGAGGTGATGAGAAATTATCCCAAGAACAGTAAATGAAACTTACGGAATTCTTAAGCTGTGCACCAGACCCAAAACTTAGATTGCCAGCAGGAATAGGCAAAACCTTTGAGTCAACTATAGGATCCGAGACAGGATCAGTTGGGATCTGATGTGCCGACTCACGGAGAATTGCATTGAACATGGCTACATCAAGTCTGGCAAGGCATTGCTCCAATACCTAATAACAAATGCCAGATAGATAAAATATAGGTAAAAGCTAAATTAGATCCAACCTATCCATACAAGGACATGAAACACAGCAAGCAACAGAACTTTGAGCTGGTATAGAAAAGTAAGAGATGAAAAAATAAAACTTCAAAGGGAGTGAGAATGCCATGACAAAAGGAAAGAGGTAGTCTAGTAAATAGAACTGCAGAAGCACGCCATAATACCTTTCTTGCTAGCACAGGTAAGCAACCACATTCATGGCCACCTTCCCTAACAGGACAAAGTCTCCTTAAAGCATCTTGGAAAGCATTTTTCCACAAGTTAATGGAAAAGCTCCCTTGCTGCTGGTCACCCAAGGGAGGGCCCAATAATCTTCCATGAACTTTTCTAGTCGTAGGATCAGCAGTGGGAGATTGCATATTAGGAGTCAAGCTCTGAAAATGAAAAATCATAAGCACCTAGGAAAAACTACCAAAAACAGCTGAGAAATCTAATATAATAACATAAATAGAAAAGTACAATATGCACTGATGGTAATAAATTCTTGCTCTGAATCTGCTAAACGTGATGACATTCAGTAGCTCATATATGCATCGTGCATAGAACACAAATTTCTTAATGTTCACCGTAATGCTATTTTACCAGGGTTGAAAATAAAACAAGCAAGATGCTTTTGTCAATTATTACTGTCAATAATGAATGCATTCAAATGAATACCTGCCACCATATAGATTCAACTATCCGTGAGAAAATCCATGATTCTACTTTCCCTAAGGCAGCAGTAAAGATTCCTGTTTCTTGCCAATCCTCAATCATATGAGTGAAACCTTGAATATCTGGCTGTCTACTACTCAAATTATTCTTCAGTTTAAGTGAAGAGATCGTTGCTCCTGCACCATTTGAATCACTTTTTGTGGGACTTGGATGAGATGAATTTCCCAATGTTTGAGAAAGGATCTCCCTCAAAACAACAGTGTTTGAAAGCCAAAAAGTTAACCTTCAATGACAAAGGAAAAGAGAAAATTGTTAGCTTACAGTAAAAATGTAATAAAAAAGGAGAAAAGAACATTTCCAAGTACAATTGGCATCCCAAATTTGGGCCAAATTTCTCATGCACCTTGGGACGTCACTGCCACAAGACTTGGCGATCAAGACCAGTCCTGAAACGGTATTTCTAGCAACTGTGGCTCGCTTTTTTGGAGACCAGTATTTGCAGGCATGAATGTATAGTCTGCAAAGGCGTCTAGCAGGAGTATGCACCTTATGTGCAGAGCTTCCATGCTCAGGAACTACAGAATAAAGTGCAATTTCTAAAGCAGCTACTTCTCTTAGCTCCTCCTCAAGTTTCTCAATCCTGGATTCCATTTCTTTAATCTTTAAATTCAAAGCTGCATCATCATCATGTTCACCATTTCCTTCAGCAGAAACCACTTCATCATCACTGTCAACACTATTAGTACCATGTGAAGACTGATCAAGGATATCAGCTTCCTTTCTCTCTTCAGAAGGTTTCTCATCAACGCCTACTGAGGAATCTGATGAAGATTTTGGGTGGATTTTGACATTCTTCAAGTTTTCAGATATAGTTTTGGATGTACCTTTAGAAGAATCCTTGCCTGGCTTAACAGATTTCTTTGCTGTGCTTTTTGATGATTTTGCATTCAGATTATTTGCTTTTCTATTAGAATTTCCTCTTTCTGGGCGAGCACTACTATTAGAAGAATCATTTTTTCCCGGAGATCTGCGAACCCTCAAAGTTCTATCTACCTTTTCCTCTTCAGCCGCTATAGGATCTCCTTGAGATGATACTGAATCATTAATGGTCTCAGGATCAGATTCTTCTTCCATTTCTTCTTTGGGTTCATTCTCCAGATCACTTGAATGATCGTTTACTGTGTATCTGCTTTCTTTTTCAACCATTTTATTTGTTATCGGATGCGAAGATGCTTCTTCAGACCTGTACATATCATCCACGTAATCTATAACAACATTTTCATAAACTTCAGAGGGTTCTGTGGCCGTGTTTGAATCACTTACTGATGTAGTTCGGCCAACCTTTACACCAGAAGCTTTATTGGCTTCTTTCGCCTTTAGAGGTTTCCCTTCATTCTTCTCTTGTAGTCTGCCATCTCTTTTTCCAGATTTTGCAGCAATCTTCTTTTGGTTGTTGTTTGCAATCCTCTTCTTTTCTATCTCCTTCATGCTCTATTTATTACAAGTTCGCTGCTGCAGCAAAATGTCAATAAAGAATGTGTTCAACAGCCAGTAACCAGCAAGAATATATTAGCAGAAAATAAGGAAGAGACTAGAACTGAACAAACAATAGACATCATATTAATAGTTTTCCAAATTTTCTAACGTAGATTTATGACATAGCAAAATTTTGGGTGATTTCTTGAACCAAATGCAAGAAAACAGAGTGCAGAAGTCATTAAAGGTCGAGAACAGAGAGAACAGAGAAAAACAAAACGTAAAAAGGAGTGAATCCAGTAACTATACCAAGTTAGTAACTCCAAAAATATAAATATTCAGAAATGAGAGAAGTAGAGATAAGAGACATTTACAACAACTCTTCCCGAGCAATGAGCACAGGAACTACTGGTGGCAGAAATAAAAGTTTATTCAGAACCTAATACTAAGATCATAACGAATTTGAGTGTGTAGTACGGTTCCGTGTAAGCCACATAGAAACACACACTGGTGAAAGTCAAAAGTCGCAAATAAAATTAATAAGTGCACGAAATCTGAAGAGACAACCCTACGCAGTTTTTCTGTATACTTTTTAACAATAAAATCTGAAGAGACAACTACAGAGTCGCAACAAATCTCTTGACAAAGTTCAGTCAGATTTTCTCAATCATTTTTGTCAAGAATCAAGATGTACGTGCACCAAATATAATCTGAGTAGTATTCGATTAGTAGTATACAAGGACAGGTGAAAACAAAAGTTTTTCTCAAACAGCAGAAAACCAATACCAATATATCAATTCATCCGAAGATCATCATCACGAAGATGAATACTTCAAATAATTCATGGTACTAATAGAAGAGATTGGCTTTCGCTGAAAAAATACAGCAACTGCACTAAAGAATGAATCCAAAACAAAATGCCATTGTGATGATTACTTATATGCGAGACCGATTACCGATTAATAAATAAGATTTACATGTTCTCCTCTCGCCTCCACTATACCAATTACCAGTACGCATCATTTGACCATACTTAAAAAGATTCGATTCGGAAAAGGATTGAAAAGAATAGATATATATGTATATATGGAGAGAGAGGAGAAATTCAGGGGACTTATATGAACGGTTACAGAGCTGGAGCTGCTGGACGACGATAACTGACAAAACGAAACTTCCGCTTTCACAAATAAAACAATTCAAATTTAAATTTTAAAAGAAAAAAAAAGAAACACAAATGCTAAAAGGAAACTAACTAGAAGTAACAGGATCCGAAGCGCTCAAAGATCTACCTACATACACATGATATCAAAGAATGGAATAAACGTCGCACAGTTTATTTCCAGCATCAAAGCCAGAAAAACAAGAAGAAAAAATGTAAAAAACCAATCTCACATTCACGTATATCTGTAGCCATGAGTTCACATTCATCATCATCATCATCATATATATATATATGATATAACTGTATTTAAGGGACGCCTTAAAAACTGTACAATAATATGCCAACCAGAATAAGTAATGAGGAACACTAAACAGAGTAGTAGTACTAGTAGTAGTAGTAGTATTAGTACTAACTTACCAACGAATTTTCCTATGAGTCCTCTCCCAGTGCTCGAATCCCGATGCAGGATCAGGAAAGGTAAAATAAATAAATAATCTCACGAAATTCAATGAAAAAGAACAGACAGACAGCTTCAGAAAGGACAGCGTAACTTGGGGATTTCCACTGATGACGATCACAACGTAATTCCAAGAATTATTAATGCCAATCAATAATGGTGCAGAAATGTACTCGACACTCAACAGAGAAGGGGAGAGAGAGTGTGTACTGAGGATGAAGAAGGAAAGGCAAAAAGCTGTGTGTGTGTATATATATATATAAATGACCAGTATTAAAAAACAGGCTAATTTCCATTAAGAGCAAGAAAGATCGAGGGTGCGGTGACCGGTAATAGGGTGTCGGTGGGAGAGAGAGAGACCGGAGATTGCCGGTTACGTTACGCGTTTTTTTTTTTTTATAAATATATATATATTGTGATTAATTGGTGAGGCGGGCGGGATTTTGATGAATAATAAGGTTAAAAATATTTATGTATGGATGTTGTTGTTGATGTTGAGCTCCGCCCAACTGAACCAATAGCGTAGCGTCGTTATAATTAGAAGAAAAAGGGTGCTTGCGATGCATAAAAACTCTAGTTGTCATGTATGCGTCTTTTATTTTATTTGGTGTTCCACCCCATTCTTGATTTGACCTTCCACCTTCTTTCCACTATACACTCCCTATTCATATTTTATCTCCTTCACAAGAAAAAAAATCAAGAAGGATTTTTTATTTTTAGATAATGAATCTCTATTTTTTTTTTTTTTTTAATTTGAACAAAAAAGTCTTTATTTTTTATTTTTAGATAAACAAATTCTCATTTTTTTTATTTGGATAAACAAGTTCTTTTAACTAATGTTGTCCAAAGATACAACATTATGAGAAATTAAAAAGTAAAATAAAATAATTATCAATAAAATAAAGAATAATAATAAATCATGTAAAAATTAACAATTTTTCAAAATAAAATTAGTCAAAAAAAATTTGTTTGTCCAAATGAAAAAGAATAAGAATTTATTTATTAAAAAATTAAAAATAGAAATTATTTTTTAAAAATAAAAAAATTATTTATTAAAAAATAAAAAATATTAATTATTTTATCGAAAAAAAATTAATATAAATATTAAAATGATTAATTTTTTAAAAAATAAAAAAAAAAAAAAAAAAGGGAAAAAATAGATGAGGAGGAGGAGGAAAAAGGAACCATGTTAGTCAAATGGGAGGAGTCATGGAGGCGTGGCTCACCGACAGCGACTCTCTTCCTTACACTTACAGTACCATCAGAACAAATTTTGATGGGGACAACAACTTTTGTCCCTTTTCCATGTGATCTGATAAGCAGTACAAATTTGGCCTATTACTCCAAAATCCAAATTAATTATTTTAGGGGAAATGAAAAATCACCGGAATTGACTAAACCTTGGTCAAGAATCAGTGCAACTTATTTTGCAAGATGAATGATGCTAGTATTTTTTGAATCTCAATTTTTAAATTTATTTCCCTCTTTTTTCACATATATGTATGTATATATACATATATATATATATTTCTCTAATTATTATGAAGAATTGCTCTAAGAAGATAATATATGTACTCTAAAAGGGAAGCATTTGGGGACAACCCAATCTCAATCTACTCTCTCAATTAATGGTCCTTTATACAACCCATTTAATACTTGAATTTACAAGCGGCAACTACAAGGGGATTTGAGTCTCCCCGCCCCATGTGACATTTGACATAGTGAGAGAGAGAAAAAAAAAAAAAAAAAAAGAGGAAATTTGGATGCATGAACATTGACTGTTTATTAAAGGTTTAGGCATTGGAATAAAGGGTCCATTTTGGTGGTGTCTGAAGTAGGTGAATAAAAAAAAATTAAAGAAAAACTAGTATTAAGAATGACAAATTGCAAGAAAGTGTAATTCAGTTGGTAGCAACCTCACTTATGATTTAAGAGATCATGAGTTCGAGATATGACAAAGACAAAAATGCCTCAAAATAAAAAAAAAAAAAAGAATGACAGATTGCAAATGGGAGCAGAGCACAATTGGTTTGTTTAGGTTGATGTGTAGTGGGTTCCCCACTTGTAGGGTAACGTTAGCCTTCCCTGACATTATTAACATTTCTGTTACTTACTTACTTAGCATCCAAAATAAGGAAAATATTGATAATCATTCATTTTTTACATATATTTGGCCCTCTTCTCGTCTTCACTAATCACCCACTCATCATTAATATTACTTCTTCCGTCAAAAGCTTCCCACGGCCACCACAATACCTCATCTCTCTCTCTCTCTCTCTCTTAACAAATCAGCAGTACTGCTATAATAAATATAGCACACTTAATTATGCTACTAATAGAAATGATAACCAACTGCATTCATGGGACGAATCAAAGAGAAGTAGCAGCAAAGCGTATAAAGTTTAAAAGTAACTCTATTACTGCTACCTTGTACCTCCATTTGCCTGCCTGCCTGCCTGCCTGCCTGCCTTTTAAAGTGAAAGGCTACGTTCCAAGGTGACTCAACACTCACCTCATCTTAGAGACACTACCATATATATATATACATATAAAGAAAAAAGTCTTTATTAAAGTGAAAAGCTGGTATTGCCAAGAATCCGATGCATTTGTTTGAGAATGGAAATCTCAAAGGGAAACGAGACTACATGACATCTTTCTGACTACCTTTGTCTTCTCGGCTTTATTGCCGAAATAGCTTCTTTAATAAAACCCACAAAGCAAAGACGTGCAAACCCAATTAGGAAACAAATACTAGGGTGTCAATATTGAATTCTGTAAATTGACTCATTTAAAAATAATGCTTCAAACCCAATCGACACAAATAATCCTTTATCTTTTTTCTGATTGATGCTTATAATCCTACATTTTTAATTTTATTTTTTATTATTCTTTATGTTTTTTCAACTAGTGCATATAGTCATTCTTTTAAATATTTAAAAGTTAGCTGTCAGTCAATCACTTTTTTTTTAATAAATTTTAAGAGCAAAATAATTTTTTTAACTACACTTCTCTCCTTTTTTTTTTTTTTTTTATTATATCTCAAGAACAAAATAGACATTTTCACCCCCTATTAAAAAAAAAACAAAAAAAGACTAAAAAAGATGAATTTTTATTTTGTGAAGCTCATAAACAAAATTCAGATAACACATGAAACTTCCACTTTGAATTCACAAACTAAAATCGTTAGCATATAATACAAAAAATTGAATCTTTCAACATTAAATAAGAACATAACTTACTTATGGTAAACTTTTTTTTCTCCTCTACTTGATTTCTATAGTAGTAGTCTCAAATATTGTGGATTCAAACTGGAAATTCACTGTATTCTTTGAATTTTACTTTTCTGACTTTTGCTTCTGAGCTTCACGAAATAGAAATTTCCCATTTTTTAGACTTTTTTCCTTTTTTTTTTTTTTTTTTTTGTAAGAGAGGGTAAAAATATTCATTTCATCCTTAGGATAAAATAAAAAAAAAATAAAAATAAAAATAAAAAGGGAAATGTGTAATTAAAAATAAAAAATAAAAATAAATGACTAACTGTTAACAGTTAAATCATATGCACTAATTGAAAAAACATAAATGACATTAAAAGATAAAAGATAAAATTAAAAATTTAGGATTATAAACACCAATTAAAAAAAGATAAAAAGACTATTTGCACCAATTTGTTCCACATCATCCATCTCTAAATTACTATAACTCATTTAATTATTTTTAATTATTTTTTTAATTATATATTTTAACCTTATTCATAAATAACTTATTAATTTTTATTTTTTTTTTAATTCTAATATTTTATATATAATTAAATAAAATAAAAATAAAATTTATATTGAACAAATAAATAATTAATTAAATTAAAATAATATTATTAACAAAATAAATGTCAAATTATATTCGTATTATAAAATTTATAAATTAACACAATTCATTTATTTATTTTTGTGTTAAATTGAAATATAACTTTTCTATGTCTTTTTTTTTTTTTTTCAATTATTGGATTTAAATAGACAAATTAAAATTTAATTTAATTCATTAAAATTGCTAACCTACAATTATATACTGAGGCGTTGCTAATTACCAAAAAAAAAAAAAAAAACCAATACTGAGGCGTTGCTGAGAAAGTACTACCACCACTACTATTCACTAACCAATTAATGATCACTTTATGTTGGCTGATAATTATTATCCAACAAAAAACATCATATTAAAACTACTTTTCTATATATCTATCTGTGTGTATATATATTCCCCCCAAATATAATTAAAAAAAAAAAAAAAAAACATCATGTGGCTCTATAAGCTTTAACCCATTCCCCTGGAAAGAGAAACCATATCTTACCTTCAATTGAGTGGCAAAATTTTTGTTTTAGTTACTCAACTATTTACGTTTTTTTAAATTGATTCTATAATTTTAATTTTATTCAAATTAATTCTTTATCTATTTTTAATTTTTTAAATCGATCTTTCTACCTAAAATATACCAAAATTCAATCATTTTACTTGCAATACTCATAAATTAAAAAAGTATTTTAATCATTTTATATTATATATATAATAAATATAATATTTCAACCAAAATTAAAAATACTCGTTTTTTTTAGAAAAAAAAAAAATGTAAATAAATTTAATATATTTATTTTACTTTTTCTTTTTGTCTAAAATAAAATGATTAAAATATCCTTTTAATTTAATGAGTATGACAGTAAAATAATTAAATTTTGGTCAATTTTGATCGGGACCAATTTAAAAAATAAAAATAAATAAATAATCAATTTGAATTAAATTAAAGTTATAAAACCAACTTGAAGAAACATATATGGTTAAGAGATTGAACCTGAAAATTTTTCTAAATTGGGGAGATCACCTGTATTATTATTTGGCTTTAATCTCCCATCAGCGTTCTTTAATTCTAAATTACTTCTTACCCACAAGATTTACTACTTGTATTAAGTGAAGGCAAGGCTCCCGAGGCTTGAGCAATAAATAACACATTTCAACCTTTTTCACTCTATTCCCAAAGCCATTCAATCAGGCATCACAGAGGTATGATTGGCAAGAAACCCACCAAACGTATCCTTCCTACCCAGGAAACCTATTTAGATTCCGTTGCCTAACCTCCTAGCCTGTCTCAAATGGACCCTAGTAACGATGCTCCCATATTCTGAAACCAAGTATCCAGATCCTTGTTACACAATAAATCTTGGCCGTATTGTTTCATCCTCCAGGAAACCTATTCCATATGCAAATATAGGGGGAAAGGGTATCTAACCCTTGTATTCCATCTCTGAAACACCATCAGGCTTACTTTTCACCCACTCCAAGTCAACTTTGGATCAATAAGACAAATAAACCAAACAAAGACGCCACTGCCTATAAATTCAATTAAAGAAGGAAAGGAACCAACAAAAAATAGTTTAAGCTTACCTCCTTCCAATTAGACAACAGAAAACCAACCTCGAAAACAGTTCCTAAGATACAACCATTAATTGCTTGCTGATTTCAGTGACGAAATAGAGACCAATGCATTAAGAGATGCATGTGAAATGAAAAGAAAACCTCATTCTAGAAACTATTGAACCAAAACCATTATTGATTCAAATGATGCTATACCAACCTTCTCGAAGTGTATTAATGGAACTCATGTTGTATATCATCCACATTTCAACAAGTCAAAATGTTAAGAAACTATAACTTATAACACAAGCAAGTAATGACGCAGAGCATTAGAAGACATACAACTACCATGGATAATACTACTTCAAATCTTTAAATTCTTTAACCAAAATATCCAGCGTAGAAAGAAAAATAATATGGAACTTTGTATTTTCCTGTCAAATTAGGAGACACCATAATTATGGATTAGAATAACTCTGATCTTTAAATTATTGACACATAAAACTCAATGAAACTCGTCTAGGAGACCAAAAAC
Source organism: Marsdenia floribunda (assembly GCA_035583425.1). Lineage (NCBI taxonomy): Eukaryota > Viridiplantae > Streptophyta > Magnoliopsida > Gentianales > Apocynaceae > Marsdenia > Marsdenia floribunda. The sequence continues at coordinate 11,783,190 of JAXGGT010000094.1, read as the reverse complement.
AATGTGTTTATCACTTTCTTTGTTATCCCAGAAAGATGGTGAAAATATCTTATGCAGGTAGTTTAAGTTGCTTTTATTTCATTTCTCACCTCATGTCTGTGAATTTTTTGGCTTTTCCTGTGGCCATTGTGCAACAACTCCATTCTCATGTGCTTTGAGGATGATGGCAGGATTTTCAACTGCCAGACTAGTTGTTAACTAGACAAACACAAAAAATCAAGTTCTATGTCAAAAGATAGCATTTTCCCATTGCAGCATATCAATCTAAAGAGAGAACCCCCAAGACCAAAAAGTGATAATTTTTCCGTCACACTGTCTATCAATATAAAGGGAGAACCTTCTCCACCAAACACAACTGAAAAGGCACTGCAAAGCTAACAAATGTAATGCAGTCCTTGTTCATCAGACAAAACAGACATTTGGGTTTCTCATTTTAGAATAAGCATCAAAATAGGACCCTTCGGATCACTTTATTCAAATAGATGAAGAAATGCATGAGAAAAAAATATCAATATTTCTCAATGACAACAAGTCCAAGGTTCTAGAACGAGATGCTAAATCAAGAATGTTCCTAAAGAGTCAGCCTTGCAAAGTGATTCGGGAATAAAGCTAGTAGCAGCATGCTCAGAGAATCTAGCTTTACCATGGAGCACATTTTCTCACAAAATTCATGCATGTCTTTATTCCTTATAAGGGATGTGATATATATATATATATATCCAAGAGTCTAAAGTCCAATAAACTTGCAAAACACCAAGCACAAACCTCCACACAAGTTAGACAAAGAGCTGAATAGAATTAAAAGGAAGATGGAATAAGCACATCCAAAATTGTAAGGATGCTAGAAAGGGGAAAAGGCTTGTAAAAGAGATTCTCATGGCTAAGATGCTATACACTCTAAAATTATTTTTCTAGAAATAATTCGATTCATACACAGTACAACAAAATAACTTGCCACCTATACTCCATTAGTCATGGTGAGACCAATAGACAACTAATTAACCCACATAGAAGATTCCAGAAACATAGTATCTTTCCATACAAATCATAAGTTCAATTACAACTTTATTTATCTTTACTAATGCATTGTAGAGTATACTAACAAAAAAAAAAAAAAAAAAAAAACAAATGGACCATTTCAAACTAGCCAAACCAATACATTTCACAGGCATCATCAAATAAACATACTGATCAACAATTAAATAACCAGGATTATAATAGTTGAATTTAGAGGTAAAACCAAAGTTACTGATTAAGTAACACCACATATTATCCACAAAACTTCAAAATAAAGTATACCAATTTTATCAATCCATTAAGTCTTAACTAAGTCCTAATTTCCCAGAATAATAATAATAACAAAAGAATCAGCCTATACCATGACATGAATGCATGAAGTCCACACATATGATTCACATATAAGTATTCTATTCAACAGATTTCGAATCATACAATAGGCAAAATGAACAATAAATGTGGAGATCTACATATCTAACATTTCTAAACCTTTCTAACATAAAGTCCTTTACGATTAAAGAGAGGAAGTTAAGAAGTTTTAGCAGCATTAGGGTCGTCATATGTGTTGTTCTCTCTCTTCTTTCTCTCCCCGTAAACCCTAGCTTTTCACCTTCTCTGCACCACTGCCTCCTCTTCTTCAGTGAGCTTCTTATTCTCCGGCCAAGAAGATCAAGCTCCAGCTAGAATCTTTTCTTGGCCGAAAAATCCTCTTCTTCTCATTTTTCCTTTCTTTTGTTTACTATTTTCTATTTTCTATTTTTCTATTTTTCGTGTATTATTTTTTCTATCCTCTAAGTATTTTGTGACATTTTTGAACTTATTTGCAAAGATTTTTAGTGATCCAAGTTATTTTATTCTTAATGAAGAATATATTTATCCACTCATTTCAGATCTGAGCCTTTTGCTTTATTTTAGTCTTTTTCTGATGCATCCAGGATCTCCTAGATTGTTAGTTGTTAAACGCAGAAAATGAATTCAAGCCCTCTTTGCAGATAAAATTAGCTTGAGAACGGTCACCAAAATGCCATAGATGTAGAAGAAATGATTCGTTTGTTTTAATTTTTTTGTTAGTGTTCTTTGACTCACCTAAATTATTCAAATTAGTAATGCATCTCCACCTAATTTGATTGGGTTGGTCCCTGTTACCTATGGATGATGTTTATTCATTCATTGTGTAATTCTTTATTAATGAAGTTTAATCAATTATCAAAAAAAAATCTAACATTTCTAAACCATGGACACCCAATATTTTATCAAAAAGGAAAATAATAATAATAATAATTAGAATAAGAAGAGGAAGGAGAATAGCAACTACAACAATAGTTCCAGCTTAGAGAGCAATCAAATTACAGACCAAATAACAAACAATTAGAAAACCCCAAAATTAACTATGAAGAGCAAAACATTGATATCTCATTCAATTTACAGAGAATAAGAACTTATGATTGAAGGTTTTGCAGTAACATGGTCAAAATTCAAGTAATTAAAAGCAATAACGGATGAAAAAGATTTGAAAGTACATCCAAGGCCCATCTCGAGAGTCAAGCAAAAACCTTTATTTTCAACTAATCCAGTAATTTAACATCACAAAATATCAACAGAAACCCTAATTCGGTTGATTATCTAGGGAAGGACCATACCCAAACAGAAATTTCATCGTCATCGTCATCACTCAGACTCCTTGGAAGCAGCAGATTCAAGCTCCAGACGCTCGAGGGCTTTCTGATGTGCCCAAGTCTCGATAGTGAGATCGGGCTTGGCATTAAGCCCAACACCAAGAATGACGATTGTAAGGAAACTGGTAACGTAAAAGGGAAGCTCCCAGTCTTCCCATTTGCGAGACTCTCCCGGCGGCGGCGGTGTCCGGTTGAACAAGTATCCATTGGGTTTCTCTTGGTGTCCCGGTGTAGACCACCTGCTCACACCTTCCCCACCGCCTCTTGTACGAAGGGACGAGCTCAACCGAGCTCGCAACATACCGGCAGCTGTCGCCAAGGGTTTTGAAGACGGCATTGCTAACACGATGTCGTGTGCGCGATGAGGGAGAGGGATACTGAGAGTGATCGATCGGCCTTTTGTAGCTCCGTTTCCCCCTTTTATATTACTTTTTTTAAAGGCAAATTGGCATAAATAGTCCTCAACCATTTGGTGACATTGGTTCCTAAATTAATTTTTTTTTATATTAGTCTTTGAATTATATTAAATTGTGTAAGATTGATCCTTTCGTTAAAAATTTTTGTTATTTTATCGTTAATTTAAAGAAAAAAAAAAAATTATTCAAAGACCAATGACACTAAAAAATTAATTTAAAGACCAATATCACTAAATGATCATCGTTTGAAAACTATTTATACCAATTTACCTTTTTTTTTAAAAACAATTTTCCCGTAAATTTTCTTCCCGGTTTTCTTCTGAAGGAACCGAATGTGGAAAGAGGTTCGTTCACCTTCACGACTTCAGCGCAAAAGCGTAACGTTTTCCTCTAGGAGTGGTTTTTTTTTTTTTTTTTTTTTTTTCACCTCTATGTAGTAAAATTAGATTTTTCATCAGGAAAGTTTGGAAAAATGATTCTTTATGATTATTTATTTAATTTTTCTTAATTCTCAACATTTTTATCATTCAAATAACTAGATTCTTATAATTTTTTTAAAAAAATTTTCAATTTATTTTTATTCAAATAAATTTAGTTGTATCCAATAATGTTCACTCATAATCAACTCTTTAAAATGAAAATAATTTAATGTTTACAATCATTAAATATAGACTATAAAAATAAAATTAAAAATTATAAGAATCTATATTTTTGATTAAAAATAACATGGAGATTAATTCCATCAACATTTCCAAGGGTCACTTTTAAAATAGAAATTTCAAATGTTTAGATTTACATATCTAACCACATGCGGGCTCAATGAGTATGCGGCCACCAACTGGTATAGTTCCACCACATTGCGAGAAAGAATGTTGCCATCTCATGCTTCAGAAAGAAAAGGTGTCTTTGCTCTTGCCATCTAGCCTCGTTGCAAGAAGTGGAAACTGTCGAATCTCCTGCATTTGATGACCTTTAAATAAGTAGAAGAGTAAGATAAGAAGTCTTTAACTTTCAGGCAAAAACAGAAGTTGAAAAACTACTAATGCAGGTTACGCCATGACTGCCACTTCAGTGTCCAGCGAATTCCAAAGTATCTGCTGTGGATGATTTTATGCAGCTCAGCAGCAGTGCAATGAGTCCTCTTTGACATACATCTGGACAAAAGTTAACTAGTTTTTGCAAACTATTCACTTGCCTTGAAACTAAGTGCTTCTGAACCTTATCCGAAAACTTGTAGACCACAACTGACATCAGGAATGGAGCAAGATTCTGCTGTCCTGGCTTGAGATTCTCTTATCTTTGCGAATGTCTCTTCCTTTGTCGATGCAACTAATCATTGAAATCAAAGGTGTTAAGGCTTCAGTCAACCTCAATCCAGCTTTTTCCTGGTCCCTTTACCATGCCCCTTCTCTTCATCAGCACCCTTAACCTTGTTAACTTCTCCCAACTTCCTGTAGAAGCATAAATATGTGAAAGATCCACATAATTCCCCACATTTTCAGGCTCCAATTCCAAGAGCTGATTGCCTGCAATTTCCCCAATGGCAGCATTTTGGTGGAACTTACAAGCACCTAAAAGTGAACCCCATAGGGCAGCATTCGGTTGCAATGGCATCTGCTTGATAAAATGAAGGGCCCTTTCTAGTTGGCCAGAACGCCCAAGTAAATCAACAACACAACCATAATGCTCAATGCCAAGGCCAACCCCATCTTTCTCTTGCAGCAGCTCCTCAAAAATCTCCAGTCCCATTTGTTCTATACCTCCATGGCTGCATCCAGATAAGACAGTCAGAATAGTTATACTATCAGGCTTAACTCTATTATCTTTTTTCATCAGGTTGAAAACTTCAATAACCTCTTTCCCCATCCCATGTTTGCCATATGCTGCAAGCATCGCGTTCCAGGATACAGTACTCCTCTCAGATATGTTATCAAAGACCCTCCTTGAGTAAGTAAGATTTCCACATTTTGAGTACATATCAATTAGAGAATTCTGAAGCACTAGGTAGAATGGTAGCTCCAACCGAAGAATGTGGCCATGGACTTGTTTCCCAAGTTCCAATGCTGAAAGCCCAGATAATGCAGTTAAAATACTGGCATAGGTTACATAGTTAAAATTCAATCCTTCAATCTGCAATTTGCGGAACAACTTCAATGCTTCTTTATCAAGCCCCTTTTGAGCGAAACCTGATATTATTGCAGTACACGAAACAACATCTCTCTCTGGCAAGCCCTTGAAAACATCTTGAGCTTCAAGCATTCTACCAGCTTTGGCATACATGTCAATAAGTGAACTTCCAATAAATTTGTCAGATTCAAAGAGCCTCTTTACTATGAGACAATGGATTTGCCTCCCATGGTAAAAGCCAAAAGCACCAATACAAGAAGTAAGCACTGCTGTCAAAGTGAACTCATTTGGTGCAACACCTGCATCTTATCTTACCACAGCATTATCAGTATACTTCAGAAAGCTGAAAACATGGTTCTTTAATTCATCAAACAAGGCAAAAGATTATGACTCATCACAAAATAAAACATATACGTGAAGTGAGACAATTGGTGATTAACAATGAATGACCATTTCTAAATAAAGAAACAAAATGGCTCCTGTTCATCCTGCCCCTCCCATGCTATACCATCTAACACAGGTCCAGTAAAGTCGTAATTGACAAAAATGCCTGGGTTTCTAACTTTTGAGCCACAGCTTAATAATCCGGAGCAGAAATGAACATCAAGCTATTTTCCAGCATATGTTTCACATATATGATTACCACGTTAGTGGGAGAGGAAAAAAAATGAACTTTACCCATTACTGAGTGTTTACGTAGAGTTTTTTCCCCACTAATAATAGAAGAAGAAGAAAAGTACCCTTTAACAGGAAATATAAAAGAAAGTTATACATATAACACTTTCCAAAATGTAACTTCCTTAACACATAAACCGATTCATTTAAAAGAATTACCTGATCTTAACATACGCAAAAAGAGATCAAGAGCTTCAGTCGCATACCCTCTTTGAGCATACCCAGAGATCATTGCAGTCCAAGGAACAACAGTCCTTTCAGGCATTTCATCAAACACTCGTCTGGCTTCGGACAAACACTCAGACTTCAAGTATAAACCAATTAACCTCGTCCTCAAGTACATACATGGATGATAGCGGGTTTTGATCATGTGGGACTGCACCCTTTGGCCTTCTCTCAAAGCCCTTTGTCTTACACATTCATCCAACAGAGCGTTATACCCTTTGAATTTCATATTAAAACCTTGTTCAGCCATCTCTAACAAGGCCTGATTCAAATAAACATTCGAACGTAGCATTTTAGGTCAGTTGGATTTGGCGGGCGGGAAGTTGATGATTGCTTTAACGATAATAACGGTTTCTTTGACCAAGAACAGAAAAATTGTTTTCCCAGACATCCCATGATATGGGATGACCTTCGGGCATAACTCAAATCTTTCACCTACACCACACTATTTCTGTTTAGCTGAATTTTTGTTCGCTCTTTATGGACAATTTTATCCTTCCACTAAATGTTAAATATTTTTATTATAAAATAAATTTTTAGTCATTATTTTTAATTTCATTTAATACGTATTTAATAGACAAATTTACCCTTTTGCAACATAATGGAAGTCATAACTACCAAAAAATTTAAAATAATTAAAAATAATGGAAGTCATATTGCTTCTTTATTAACCATAGAAGAAGGATCAGCAGAAGAAGCAGCATCAACAGTTTCTGGAAAATTTAGCCGAATCTGTCTTTTCTCAAATGATATCATAGAGTCAGGGGATCAATTTTCAATTGCTGCCGTAGAGATTAAAACTGATGAAGAAAAGTTGAGCAAAGTAATATTATTCACAGTCGAAGGCTTGAATCCCAGAGGATTATTCCAATTGGGGCCGGAGTTATCTTCAGACCAAAGCATGTGTACATTTTCCACGTCCAAACCATTTATGTGTTCCATCAAAATCCCAGCACTGCTGTGGTTGAGGAGTCCCTGGCATCCAGGCCTGTAGTCCAGCAACCCGCCAGCATAATTAGTCCACCTTCTGTAGGTGAAGTTCACGTTCTTGAACTTCAAATTGCTCAAGACTCCACCTTCTGAACCTGATAAGAATACGCCATTTTCCGAAGTTGATGTGATGTTGATGAATCTTAGGTTTGAGATTGAACCCTGTTTCGAGTGTCGATGTCTGGGACAGGTAGTAACGTAGATTGGCTCTGCTCTTCCCCACCATGATGGATTGTAATACCTAGTACTGATTCGAATGTTAGAAAATGTAACATCGCTAACATTCCCTGCAAAAAAGATTAAATTTTTATAATCAAGAACTCATCATCAACATCACAGGGTACTGTGTGCTCGAGAAAGAATATAAATCTAAAATACAATAAAAAAGGGGTCCGGGCAGATCCTGCTTATGATCATGATCATCACCTCCATCCCTGATCTGGAAACTGAGGCCTCGATGGGATTGGTGGATAGTAATGTTATCAAAAACCAAACCCTTGAAATCAAACCAACTAGCACTGCCAAATTTGATGGCGGAAGACTTAGTTCGGATCCAACTGTTAGTTGCAGTGAGATTGTAGAGAGGGCCGTTGGATGTCTTCGGACAGATGGCATCGTCTCCGGTGTCAATGGTGCATCTCGTGATGAATGTGTTGTTGGAATCCTCTATGTCTATTCCATCGTTGTTTGGAGAATTGAAGTTCCCATATATTGAAACATCTTCAACTGATGTGTTTTCGCAGCGTACTATGTGCATGCTGCAATCAAATATCACATTTAAATATATATATATATATATATATATATATATTTCTTTAGCTTCTAATGCTATTGAAATTTATTTTATTTTTATTACCAACAATTTCTTTGTTTGATTATCATTATATTAAATTTAAATTTAAAGTCTTTTCAATTTAACAATTTTTCTTTTTTTTTTAAAAAAAAAAATTTGTACTAATTTAAATACAAAAAATAAACATTAAAAGACAAACGGAGGGAAGATGCTATGCACATTCAAGTTCAGCCACATATGTTGTGCCGCGTTGACGTGTCAACGACTCATTGGCTATTGCCTGCTGACTGAAGAAGACAAGGAATCCAAGTTCATTTCGGTCCGAAAAAAAAAAAAAAAAATCCAAATGTGGGGTTTCTTGCAAACATTGTCCACCCCACGCCCCTCAATAATTCATGAAACTCTCTTTCTACAATGGTACCATAATAATGATGGATGAAATTTCACCCCCACCCCCGCCGTTTCCTTTCCTGTCCTGCCTGCTTAAAGTAATTAGATAAAAGGGCGTTTTTTCAGACCGTACTAAAAATCTCTCTTAATCAAAATTAACTGTCTCTGTAGATCGAATTTGTATATATATACACACAAACCTAAATAAAAACCAAAAATGAGTGATGAAGAAAAGAGAAAAAAGTTTCCTTTTTTCCTACTGATGAATTGAATGATGATGCACATAGAGCGAAAGAGAAAAGAGATTGAAGGTATATATGGTAAAAAGTAAAGAAATGGACTCACCACCAATAAGCCGGCTCCATGAGTTTGACATTCCACACCCTGACATTCTGGCTGTCGATGAATCCCACCAGTCTTGGCCTGCACTCGTCCCCCAAGCATGCCCCGGTCTTGTTCCAACTCACCATCACATTCTTCTTCTCCTCAAACTTCTCCACGAATTCTAGTCCTTGCCCATTTATCTCTCCGCCGCCGGTGATGCCTACATCTGCTGCCCCTTCCGCCAGCACCACGTACCACTTCTCTTGCTCCTCTGGGTAGTCTTGGATCTTGGTGCCCCCAAGAATGGTCGCGTTCTCACGAATGTCCAGGATTACGTGGGATTTCAGGTATATGGTGGCGGTCAGATACTTCCCCGGTGGGAATATAACATGGCAAGGAGAACCGTCGGAGGAAGAGGCACCACAGGCGTTTATGGCACATTGGATTGGGTGAGTATCGTAATCTACGCCGTTTCCGGCGGCGCCAAAGTCTTTCACGGAGAGGGAAAGTGGTACAGGTAGTGCCGGCTTTTGGATGATGATGAGTGGTGACGTGGCCGAGTGGGATTGGGCGAAGCAAGTCAGACCCACAATTATGAGGATGAGGATGAGGTTTGACGGGAATGGCATCCTCTTCTTTCTGTTCTTCTCTTTGGGGTTTCTTCAGAGTTCGTATGCGCTTGGCTTTTGTTCTAAAAACTAGAACGCATTATGCAAATGCTGTTAGAGCGTATGAGATAAACTATCATTATTATTATTTCTAATTTTGAGACTTTTTATTTTCAATATTACTCTAACTCGTATTGAGTAGGTGTAGCTTAATTAGTAACAATCTTAGTTATGATTCAAAAATTTATGAATTTGAGACACATCAAAAGTAAAAAATGTATAAAAATTTCAAAATATATATATAGGAAAATTGATCATTTTAGTCCCTAAACTAATTTCGTTTGGACAAAGGGGTCTTTGTTTTTTATTTTTGGATAAACGAGTCACATTCTTTTTTCGTTTAGACAAAGGGTCCTTGTTTTTTATTTTTAGATAAACGAATCCTCATTCTTTTTTATTTGGACAAACTGGTCATTTTGACTAATTTTTGTTCAAAAATACAACAAGAGAAGAGAGAAATTATGAGAAATTAAAAAATAAAATGAAATAATTATCATCATAATATATAGAATAATAATAAATTATATAAAAACTAACACATTTTTTCTAAATAAAATTGATCAAAAGAATCTGTTTGTCCAAACAAATAGAATGAGGATTCATTTATCAAAAAATTAAAAAATAGGGACCCCTTTGTTCAAGTGAAAAAAGAATAGAGATTTGTTTATTAAAAAATAAAAAACAGAGACTCTTTTGTCTAAACAAAATTAGTATAGGGACTAAAATGACCAATTTTCCTATATATATATTACTCCAACTCATTTGTGAAATTGTTACTTAAATTTGTCGAAATAAATAATTATTTAACATAATAAAATGGCAATTCCTTAATAAACTTGGATAAGCATAGAACATTTTGATTAGTGTTAACTAATCCAAAAGGGTAGGGATATAAATTCTTTTAGAACTTAATTTTTTTTTTTTTTTTTTTTTTTTTTTGAAAGCTAGAACTTTAAATTTTAATTCAAAAAAAAAAAAAAAAAAAAAATTCAGGGTGTGTTTATTTTACAACTTAATTAGAGTAAAATAAGATTAGTTTGGTTTGAAATAAGAGGACATATTTAAACACAACTCCCTTAAAAGATGGGCCTTTTTACACTCACTCAAGAACATCTTACAATTTCATAAAATTATCGCATCACTCTATCTTATCTTATTATTTTATCCACTCTAAATTTTAAATTATATAATAACATTAAAAAAAAAAAAAAAAAAAAACTTTTTACACAATGTAATAAAATAAAATATTATTTTACATAACCTACCTATAAATTATAAAATTTAGGATAAATCGTTAATTTAATCCTTTAAATTTATGTTTTTGATCTATTATGATCTCTCATGTTTATTTTTATCCAAAGTAGTTCCTTAAGAATTTTTGAATTAATTAAAGTGGTCCTTTGACCGTTAACATTCAAATATTCCGTTAACTTTCTTTTACATGCCCTTTTAGAGGGGTATTTTTGTATTTTTACGTCTCCTCTATCCCATCTAAAAATTAGTTAATTTTTTTTTAAAAAAAAATTCCTCTTTAATTTTGAATGAAAGGACAAAAATTCCCTCTAAAAAGGACATGCACAAAGAAAGTTAACGGTCAAAGGATCACTTTGATTAGATCAAAAATTCTTAAAGAATTACTTTAGACAAAAATAAATATAAAGAACCATATCATATTAAAATATAACGTAAAGGACTAAATTGACGATTTATCTTAAAATTTATTTAAGGTTGAAAAGTCTTTTTGTTTTTATCAGTTGAATAAAAGAATTATTGATAATAATTATGTATTTGTTTATAGTGACAGTTATAGCTTACATTTCAAAGTGAGAAGGAAATAAACAATAAAGACCTCTGATTGGAAGGCAAAGAACCCATTAAGTAATAAAATTCTTCCATAATATATATATATAGTTGACCAGAATCTGTTTCTGAGTTTACAATAAGAATCAATGGATCATCATCTCCGATAGTCATGTTTCGGGAATGAATGATATCAAGTTAGTATTAACATTGAACATTAAATATAAATATATATATATATATATATATATATTTGTGAAAATGGCAGAAAAATAAAATGCCTAAGCTTCTAGCTAAGTAGTGATGATTCTGCCAGCGGGTTTAGGAACCAATTCTAGTCTCTACTACCTTCTTGCTATCTACTTTCAGGGAAAAAAAAGAAAAAAAAAAAACAATAACTATACGGCGTCGTAGTATATACACACAACTAGCTACTATCTGTTTTGGGACTTCATAGCTCCATCTTCAGCTGATTTGAGTGATGCAAGGAAGCTGCATTTGGGAATTACACAGATATATACATACAAGTTACTACGGCCGAGCAATGATTTACCGGAGTGTGACCTTAAAAAGTAACTGCAAGAAACCAAATCAAAAGTTTTGATTTTCACCTGAATTTGCTGAAGAATCGTAACTTAATAGCGAGTTCTCCGGAGTCATGAAGTTAGAATTGTCTTCTTCTCTACCCCAGACTGGTGGATGAAGTCCGTCTAACTGCCATGGCTGTTGTTGGTACTGTTGTCTGCTTCCATTTATTTGTTGTCCTCCTTCCGGCCAAATTGATGGCATGACCATGCTTGGGTAATTATTACTTTCCATGGCGGATCCACTCTGCGATTTTATTTTTTCAATATTTAGTACCATAACAGGGCATAAAACATATTAAAGAGCTGGAATGCAATGCTGAGAAGATTGCATTACAGAAATTTGTTTTATATATATATATATATCCAGCCAGCCAATATACTCACCTCAGCTGCTAGAAGCGAGTCAAAATTGAAATCGATTCTAGGGTTAACTGCTGCAAGTCTCATTGATAAGAACTGGAGCAAAAAGACAGACAATAATCAAAGGATCAAAATACTAGTAATGAATGAGAAATAACAGCAAGAAACAATCAATCATAGAATCATTCTCTCATTTCTCTCAATAGCTAAAAAGGTATATTAAAAACGTACATTCAGTAAAGGAAGAGTTAAAAGAAAGAAAAGAGTTAGCTGATCCCCAAAAGTGGAAAATTCTTTAGTCCTTACTATAAAATAGCCCTGCACCATACCTATAATTCTTTCTACAACCATAGAGACTTGATATTTTCACAGTTTACCTCTACTTGACGTTGTAAGGACTGAACATGATTGATGATCTCATCCAGCACCATTGCCGTGCCTGAAATCTGCAAAAGCATTACACAAATTGAAGTCCTAGTGCAGGAAATAAAAATCAAATATACATAGGTGGAGAATAAAAAGAAATCTTCCATTCTTACTCTACAATGCATGATTTTAAAGCTATTTAGCTACTACTAATCCACAGAGTTCCCAGCAGGCGTAACACTAAATGTCTATTAACATCGTCTATGTTATCTATTAAGGATCAGATAGTCAGCCAATAGGCAGCAGTCCCTCTAATATGTCAGACAAATCACCAAAATTTTGACAGACAGTGTTCATAACCAAACTAATGCAATCAATGTTAAGGAAGTGTGCCCATAAGGACCTGCGCCCTAGTAGGCCAGATAACAGACAGTGGAAATCCAATAATTGCCGGAATAGAAATAAGGAAGAAGAGTACAAACTAACTTAAATCCAAAGGTGAACATTCCTATAAAGAGAATTCTTGTACTATACAACAAATCCCATCCCGCTTGGTTTACAAAATGAAGTACTAGTATGTGAACGAGAACTAAAGAGGGCCGCCAGTCAAACTTTCTTCCTTTCTTTTTTGAGTTTGGTTACCAACAGCATTTATATCCAGCATATTTTCAGTAGTGAAAATCCTGGCAAAGAAGATAACATTATTGGGGTGGTCCAGAAAGTATTATAGATTAATATCTTCTCCCAGTTCCTGACACTAGTAGGTTTTGGATTGTATGATGAACCTCCCCACCTCTGTCATGTCATTTCCACAAAAAAAAAAGATGAGGATAGGTGAAATATCTCCTTTACTTTCAAAATATTGGGTAAGGAATAGCCCTCCTTACCAATTTCTTGATTTGCTTCAATGATGCAAGGGGTTTAACCATGTTTCACCCAACATCTAGTACAAAAAAGTATTAAATGCTCATCACTGGCAACACCCTTTTTGAGTAGATATCCAATAAAGGTCCCGTATCTATTCTCCATTTAAAAGCCCTCTCACACAGTGTGCAGTCAATCCACCCCCCCCCCCCCCCCTCTTTTCTTTCTTTTTTTTTTGTTCATTTATAACCTTGCAAGTTGCAACCATTGGTAGCAAATGCAAATAATACTCCCATATGGCTCTAAAACGAAAGGTTCTTCATAACTTTCAAGATTAACACCTGTTGACCTAAAGGATAAACCACCTCCTTACCTTAAGAACGCAAGAAATCCAACTCTTAAAAGGTCCATTAAAGAAATGACAAATGCGACCATGAAAGAAATGAAACTCTTCAACAAACCATGTAAAAAAGGCAAAGCAGAAAAAAGGAGGAAGAGGAAGGAAAAAAAAAAAAATATATTAGAGAGAGAGATAGAGAGAGAGAAAAACACAGTGTTAGGAGAGGGACACTTCAAGACAGAGACTGGTGGGAAGGGCACTTTTCTTGGTAAGAAAGACATCAGCTTTTTATCGTTAAAAAGGTGACAAAGACATAACCCCCTTTTAATTAGAGGAAAAGAAAGCAATGCATTACAAAAAGCATAATCAACATAAGAGCTAGAATTTTGATTTTCCCATCACGTAATCCAAAAACTAATCATCGTTGAGACGAACCATTATTGAAATTGAAATGACAATACGACACTTGTCTGTTAAGAAAACGACATCTGCTAACCTTGTTACAACCGGGGACCAGCTCTTGTAGTAGTTTCATTCTCGCGTTAATCTTCTCTCTCCTTGCCTAATCACCCAAAGCAAAAAAAAAAAATATATATATATATAACCTTTACGTCATCAACGTACAATACAATCTTTAAAGCAGAGTGTTTATCGAACTTCATGGTTAATAATTAGTCAAATAATCACCATAATTAATATAGCTTAATTATAATAACGTTGAGATTCAGATTGATCATTACTCTTTCAGCCAAGCTATGGCTATCGGTGGCTTGACCGCGACGAGCACGGACGTGAACGTAAGGAAGCTTCTCGCCGCCTTCTTCTGAGGCCTCGTTCGCAGCTTTTTTGCTCTTTTTACTGGATTCTTTCCCCTAATTTTCAAAAGAATAAAGCAATTAGCAAAGTAATTTTACATTCATAAGTGCTGCAGAGGCGAGCTTTACTTGACTGAAACTACCTTTTTCTCCCTTTCCTTCCGCTTCGTAGATTTTGGGTTCTGATCGACGGTGGGATTGGAAACGGCGGGAGACGAGCTTGAATTCGGGTTTGAATATGAATCCATCGGCTCTTGCTTTACAGCATCCAAATTTCCCCTGCAATTTTCTTCAGAATTTACGATGGGTGAGAACTTGGAGGCTCGATCAACGAGAGCGGTGTCTGATGGGAAAATTAGCTGCGGGGGCGGAGAGGGGGAGAAAGGTACGGAAGAGAGTGTTATGGGACGATTCGCAGCAGTAATGGTGGCTACTGTATCTGGCGAGTGAACTAGAAGCTCCACGGCTTGATTCGGTGGAAGTTCGAGGAGTGCAGTGAAAGAGCTGCCGGTGTCCGGCGGCACCGACATTAGGCTGTGAAGTTCATCACCGAGTTGAAGTTGAAATTCAGTTCCAATCCCTCCGCAATTCGCGGATCTAGCTTGACTAGCTGTAATTGACTCCATTTTCAAGCTCAGAATCCAACAAAATTCAGCAATGAAAAAGATAGCCGCAAGCCCGAAACGACTCAGTTATACAAGAAGCTTAAATTTTGAGCAGCCCAGTAGGAACCGGGAAGCAAAGAGCTGAAAGAGCCTAGATGATAACCCAACTTATAAAAAGAAAAGGAAGGTGAGGAGAATGAGAAACGGCTAATAAAGGATTAAACCTTCAAGAATAACAAGAGTTTCAGTGCCTCTTTAAGAGAAAGGAAACACTTTCAGAGAGAAAGTACAGTTTTTTTTTAGAAACCGAGACCGAACGAAAGAGCCAAAGCAAACAGAAACTACTTGAAAAAGCTTTTCCAGTTGGCAGAAAGAATAACCCAGAGCAAAAGAAATAGGAACTGAAATAAAAATAAAAAATGAAAAAGCCTTGCCCCTTTTCTTCTCCCCCACCCACCCACCGTCTTTATATTATTTTCTCTTTTAGCTATCGAGAAAGCAAGATCTTCTCAATGGCGGTCAGGTCAATCTTTGTATCTTGTGTTCTTTACTTTAAAAATGTGCTGGCTGGTTGGCTCTCAGCTCTATCCTCCAATCTATAGTAATACTCTTAATCCTTCCTTCTTTCTTTCTTTCTTTCTTTCTTTCAGCCCTTTTTATAAAATTATAATTTTTATTTAAAAATTACTGGGTAAAAAAAAAAAAAAAAAAAAAAAAAAAAGAGGGTGGGGGAAATGAGGAAGAAGAGAACCCAAAATGAAACAGTAAGTAATAGTACAAAGAAAGCAACGTTTCTTGGTCTGGTCCCTGTTGGTTTACTATTCACTCATCTTCCCCACACATACACTCTTGTCTTTCTCTCTCTCACTGTCTCTGTACGCTATTAATTATAAGGCATTTTTTGGTAGATGCCCTATTCCCCTTCCATCCATTCTTAATAGCACATAAGGAAAGAGAGAGTGAGAGGGCAGAAAAAAAACGCAAAAAGAAAAGATTAGGAGAAATGAAAGAAAGAGGAGGGAGGAGCTGGGGTTGTACTGACTACTGAGACGGAGAGGGGTTGGCTGAATGGTGGTGGTGTTAAAGCCAAAAGGGAAAAAGAAAGGAGGCGTAAACAGTATAAAGAGTCTATCTTTCTGTTTTTTTTTTGTGTGTGTGTATAGGAAGGGGAATAGGAATAGAATCGGGCTGCAGTGGGGGACCGATTTTGCGAACCAGCCCGACCACTGTTTTCTCATCGCTGAGGATGATGTGTCATTTTCCTTTCATTTATTTCTCCTTTTCTCATTGAAGGAAAAAAAAAAATGAAAAGATTTTTTTTTAATCATCATTAATATTAAAAGTTATTATTTTAATTAATTTAATTTTTTTTTTTCAAAAAAAAAAAAAAAGAAGAAGAAGAATTTATTCACACTTTTTTATATATTTAAAAATGTTGTGAACTAGGTTTCACATTGTTCGTCTAGAAAATCTTTGAGTGACTTGAAGTGTATTAAAGTAGAGAATATAATTGAGGCTCTTTATAACAAAAGAAAGACTAAATTCATTAATTTTTATCCGAAAAGAGTTTGGAAGTCTATTATGATTAATTTGAATGTTTTATTTCTCAACTAAAACCTTTGTAGCACTCTCTCTAGCAATAATCTTCATTTAAAGATTTTACATATGTGTATATTTACGAAATTGTATGTAGTATTAAAAATTGTTCTCAAAGTTAGTCAAATATAATTCCTTTAATTTTGAAAAAAAAAAAAAAAAAAAGGGTTAATAACTACCACCTTCTTCTCTGCCCACAAAGATTTTTCCTTTGATATATATTATTATTATTTTTTTTTTTAAAAAAAAAAAAAAGGAAAAAGGAAAACTCATAATACAATACAAAGTCCAATAAAGCAGAAAACTCAGAGCATATATGACATGTTAGAAAAAAGCCCAAAAGACCCTGATAATTTAAGGCCCAGTGTGACATATAATTAACTAAAGGCTTTTTAAACTTTCAAGTTCTTTTTCTTTTCTTTTTTTTTTTTTGAAAATTTGAGTTAGTTTTGCCTCAAACTCATGACATCTCGGATCACAAGTGGAATTACTATCTATTGAGCTAAGTTTTTTTCACAAAACTTTCAAGTTTGATCCAAATTTGTAATATCGAATTATATTAGAAATCGAATTCGATATCTTGAACATACAAAGCGAGTGTCATACCACTAGACTACAAAGATTAATTGATACATTATTATTATTATTATTATTGTAACAGTAAGCAGAAAAATGAAAAGGACGGTACATAAAAGCGGAAGCCCCTCCCCTTGCGTCGATTTCACTGTTCACACTTCCTCCCAATTTCTCTCTCTCTCTCTCTCTCTTGTTTTATTTTATCTTTCTTGGAGAAATGATTACAAATAATGTATTTTTTACCCTCACTTTTTTTTTTTTTAAAAAAAAAAAAAAAAACCCTTATTTATATATTTAATTTATTTAGTAATATTACATTGCCCGTAATAAAATATTAAAAAGAGTATATATATATATATATATATATATATATTATCTTATACTTTTTCCTTTTTTTTTTTTTTTTACTTACTTCAAAAAAAAATTTTAATTTTGTGATATTTGTAAATTAGTAACAAGTTCTTCTTATTTAAATAAGATAGTAAATTGTATTTAGATATGTAAATATTTAAAATGTGGGTTAAAAAGTAAGGAATTTTCAAACAGAAGTCTATAAATATATATATATATATATATATAGAGAGAGAGAGAGAGAGGTTTGTGTCCTTAGAATACAAAGATAGCATTTTTGAACATTATTGGATTCAATTTTATTTTGTTTGGACCGTCACAATGAAGTATGAAGAGTGAAGGGAAAAGGATAAAAAAAAAAGAAAAGACAATGAGGGAACAAGAAGGCAGCGTGAGCAGAAACATGGCCAATTGAATATTATTGCATTTTTGTACCAGAAAATAAAAATAAAAAAGAAATAGTAAATAAATGTAATATTGATATGATTATAATAATTTTATATGGTATTTTAATTGTGTATTATTTAATTTAGAAAGAACAATGAAATGAAAAAAAAGGAATTCTGATGATATGAAGAGTAGTACACGTTACATTCTGGACTTCTAATTGGGTAGGAAACAAGTAATCAAACCCAATTAAATTGTCTACTCTTCTTTTTTCCCTTTTTTTTCTTTTTTTCTGGGCAAATTGGCATAAATAATCCCTAAATTATGACTATTCGATGACATTGGTCCCTGAATTATGTTAAATTATATGAGATTGGTCCTTCTATTAATTTTTTTTTTTTTTTTTTTGTTATTTTACCGTTAATTTCAAAAAAAAAATGTCTAAGAGCATTTTAGTCATTTCACAATAACATTATACAAAATAAAAATATATTATTGATACAAATATATAAACATATAGTCATTTCTTTCATTTTCTTCACCGTATACATATACGTTGGCCCTTTTTTTTTTTTTGTTTTTTTTGTTTTGTATAATGTTATTATAAAATGACTAAAATTCTCTTGAGATTTTTTTTTTTTTTTTTTGAAATTAATAGTAAAATAACATAAATTTTTTACGGAAGGACCAATCCCACACAATTTAACATAATTTAGGAACCAATGTCACTAAAAAATTAATTCAGGGACCAATGTCACCAAATGACCATAATTTAGGGACTGTTTATACCAATTTACTTTTTTCTTTTTTAATTATTTATTATTATTATTACTTCATACATATATATATACACAAAATATCCTCTGAATGACCAAAAAAATAAAAATAAAAAAAAAAAAACTATTACAATATTTCAGCAATATAATAATAAAAAATAATTAATATATTTTCTATAAATATTTAACAATTTGTTAGAATTAAATAATTCAATATGGTTATTTTTTCTTTTTTATTTTAAAATTTTAAAATAATTACTAATATTTATTTACTAAAATATTTTAGTAAATTTGTTGCCATAAATTCTTGGGTGGTGGTGGTGGATTAGATATATATATATATATATATTTTAGTAAAATCTATATAGGAAGTTTCTCCATCGATGAAAGGGAAAGAAAGGGCGGGCCATGCATGCAAATGTAATCTGCTAACAAAACCATGAGTAGCTTGATTGACTAACAGCAGCTAAGAGATTTATATTATTATTATTATTTATTTATGGCTTAATTAGTTGGACCTCAATTTCTTTGTCAAACAATTAATTACTAATGTTGGGACATGTTTCTTGTTTATATCTTTTATTTGTTACTCATATTCTTAATTTTTAATAATAAATAAAAGTATTTAATTAATTAATTTACGTTTTATTATAAATATATATATAATATTTTATTATTTTTATGAGTGTTAATGAGACAGATAAGTTGAATTGCAAGTGGAGTATAGAGAATTGTTATTTTTATGTTCTTTTATAAGGATGATGCAGAATTTCTTATGTGTCTATAATGAATGGATGGACAACATATAAGAAAATTTTGTGCAAAGAAATTTTGCTTCATACATATACATATATATATATATATGTGTGTGTGTGTGTGTGTGTGTGTGATGAAGAGATTTAGAAGTGGACCTATTACCCCTCGTGACCTCCACGTGAAAATGGCCCCATAATTTGACATACATACATACTTACATACATGCAAATTTATTCATTTATTTCTTCCACACACACACACATATATATACATATTGTATATTTCAATCTCACGTATAAAATATGTAATAATATGATATAAAATAGACTTCAATATTTATAGTCAAAATGATTGGTCGCAAGTTTAGGCGTCTTAATGTTATTTTCCATATTTCCATTACATATCATATATGTGTGTGTATATATATATATATTGTTATTTAACAAAATTTTGTGGTTTATTGGATATTATTAGAAAAGAGAAGGTCCAAAGTGCAAAAGCTTCTGAAGGGCAGCTTTCCTATGATTTTCCCTCTTTATTATTATTATTATTATTATTTATTTTCTTCAAAGCTTTTCTTTGTGGCCGCAAGAAAGTTTCAACAAAGTCGTCTTTGATCCCTTGTGTTTTAACATATTCAAAAAAAGGCATGTTTGGCAAAGAGTCTTTGAATATATATATAAAAACCTATAATCAAGAAATTCATCCACACTTTTTTTCGTCTTCTTTTGAGAGTGATATATATGTATATATCATATGTATATATAGATGATCAAATTTCTTGCCTTTTCAATTATCAAAAAAAAAAAAAAAAATTTCTTGCCTTTTAGTGGTGGTGGATGTGAGGAAGTGGGATATTATTAGAAACAAGAGAGGGAAACTTGGAGTGTAAGGTAGTAGTCATTTTGGAATAGAGAATAAAATTATATTTAAATTTTAGTCACAAAAAAAAAAAAAAAAAATATATATATATATATATATATATTGTAATAAATATTTTCTCTAATACTTCTTAAAAAGTTGATATATGTCTTTTCTATTTTTGTTAAATATCAAACGTTCATCAAAAATTCATCACGAATCAACACTTAAATAATTTTAATAGGTATTTTAAAGAATGATATTCATGCTTATAATTTAATTTGTCAAAATTTTCTTTTTCTTTTTCCTTTTGTTTTTTTGTTTTTGATAAAAATAAATGGTATATGTAGGCATGTATATATATATATACAATAATGGCTAAAGAAAACAAGCTGATATTTGCTTTGATAAGAAACAAGGCATTCTTTTTGAAAAATCTCATAATTTTATATTGAAAATATAATATTTTTTTTGGAGTAAAAATTAGGAGTGACAATCGTGTTGGATTGAATTAAAATAATTATATTTAACTTGTCAATTCCAATATGACACGAAAAAGTTTAATCCGAACACACGACACGAAATTTAATCTTATCAATCTATCAATCCGATTATAACACGTAAATAATTCAAAACTCACTAACTCGTCAACACGTTCATACGATATCAATCTGCTAACTCGATTATTTACCTATTTAACTTATAAAAATATTAATATTATTTAATTTAATTATATATAAAATATTAAAATATTAAAATATTAAAAATAATAAAATTATTTAATTATTTAATAATAAATTATAACATATAATTAAAATAAAAGATTAATTATTATGTAAATGAGTTATGCGGTTAGAAACGGTCACACAAGTTCAATTCGTTTACAATTCGAATATGATTATTATTAAACGTGTTAATTTACTCAAACACGAACTTATTTTTCTTTAACCCTAACCCACTAATTTTATGTCTAATTCGTATCAAATCATATATTGTCACTCCTAATAAAAATTACATATACTGTAAGAAAATATTCCTGTTGCTTTTAAAATTTGTTTAATAAAAACAAATTTTGACTTTAAAAAAAATTTAAGAACCATTTGGACCCAATGAGAAACATTCAACTACATCAATATATATATATATGTGTGTGTGTGTGTGTGTGTGTGAATTATATGTGCAAATGGAAATTTGTGTTACGGCAAGCAAGCGATGATAAGTTTACATCAGATAGTGGTATATGAGATAATGAATTGTGAAAATCAATAACTAATATTAAACAATTAAGTGCACGAATAATATATTATATATATATATATATAATTAGTTCAAAACTCCAATACGTTACTTAGTTAAATATTTTGAAATTTCAATTCCTTTTTTTAGTACTATCAACTATTGAACTATCAAATCAAAAACCAAAACACTTCTTTTCCTTCTTTATAATTAAAAAAAAAAAAAAAACTAATTAAATGGATTTTTTATAAACAAATTATGAATTAAGAAAAAACAATGAAAATAATAATTTTTCTATATATATTTTTTAAATGGTTAAGAAAGTTTTTTAATTTTTTTTTAAAAAAAATGTGTAAAAATTTATTTTGTAATATATATATATATATATATATATATATATAATAAAGAAGGAAAAAAAAAGAGGAGGACAAAATAATGTTTTATAATGAAAACATTCTCATCAATAAACACAAGACTACTACGTAGTAGTAGTAGTTGAGAAAAAAATTTATTAGGGTTCTTCTCTATTCTATAATTGACAATAATAGAGAAAACAAGTAATAATAATAATAATAATAATGGGAGATAATTTAGTAGTGCGATTTTCTTTATTTAGATTTATTTATCTGACTTGTTAAATAGAGGTATTAAGTGTGAATTTTATTTGTACTGCTTTACGATTACAGTCTTAAAAGTCTCACCCAGACATAAATTCCTTTTAATAAGGATACCGAATTATTATTACTCAAAAATAATAATTGGGAAACAAGAATGACATGTGGTTCCTTAGAATTTTTTTGAGGAATACAATACAGTCCCCTCCAATTTAAAAGCAGACAATATATGACTAGCCAGCACAGCTCCCAACCGTACAGCTGGATACTTTTGAACGGAGATTAGATATAGTATAATACACCAAGCCTTCTTTTTTCTTTTATATATATATATTGTAAAAATAAGAAAATCCGAAATTGAAAAAAGAGTGTGAAGAAACATATCAGAAAGAAAAAAAAAAAGAGGGACTGCTGGAAAAATAGCTGTACGCATTATAACGTAAGAAGATATGTATATATTTTATATAAAGGATATTGTTGTGAGTGGTGGTGTTTGTGGGCCACGCAGAGAGTGACCCATCTGATAAGATACCAACTTTAATGATATTGGGCAAACCTTTGTGGCCCACATAAACACACAGAAAGACAACTCCAGTCCAGTCCTGACAAGGACCCAACATCTTGCAGTTCAGGCTCATTTATCAACTTGATCAAATTGTCCATTCAGTGGGCCCCTTTCCTCTCTTCTACGACCCCACTTGTTCCCCCCACCCCCATCCTCTCTCTCTCTCTCTCTCTCTTTTCTATTTACTTACACGCCTATTGTTTTCTATAGTGTCCAGCCTATTTTCCACATCTGCCAGTTGTCTCTTGTTCCATATTTATCTGTTTGCAACTACTTAGTTTCATTTCTGGGTCAGAACCGGATTATATTATTTTAAAAGTCTTATTGTGCAAAATAATAATAATAAAAAAAATGGATAAATTTTGGTTTTTTTTTTTTTTTTGAAAAAGAGGTTTTACTAGACTCGCCTTTATTGGCCCAATAATGAACACACCACACCAGCATTAGGCCCAAATAAATATGAAGTTTGTGATTGGGCTCCAGCTTAAGTACTTTTCTTTTTACAATTTTTTCAAATTATTGGAGAAGTGACATGGTGATGATTACCAAGCAAACAAATGAAAGTATTCAGGAAAGAAAAAAAAAAAACAAAAAAAGAAGTATAAAACGAATTAACGCAGGATGATTTTCGAAAATGATCAATCATTTTTTATTGATCAAAGTGACAATAAAACGAAGCCCAATAACGGCCTATTCTTTTAACAAGCTTTGCCAAAAGAGTTCCCCCACAACAAAGGCTTACCCAAATTAAATCAAAATGCACCAGCACTGTGCAAGCCCAAGAACAAGGACGATAAAGATTACAAAAGAGTACTCATTTTCCTTCTGTAAAAATAAAATAGAAAAAGAAAAAGAGTACTCATCTTCATGCTATTCCTTCTGATTTAATTCCCAGCACAATGATACAGAGAATTACACATGATGTAAATCACAATCATAGAGCTGATGGAAATTCAAAATAAGCCATAAAGGTGAATAGCTTCATCTTCATCAGCTACAGCATTGATAACCGAAAATACAAGCCTGCAAAATTTGTTCACTGATCATCATCAGGGGGAGAGAGAGAGAGAGCTCCACATTGTAACTTTCAGGGATAACTCGAAAACTAGGTGGAGGATATGAGACTTTCAACAAAAATGTCAAATCATAAAATGCAATATTTGTAATACGCTTTCTCAGAAACCCTGTTAGATTGTCATGTACAGCATCACAACATATTTGCAATTATGGCTTCAAAAATCCACCTTTGAGTGACAAGCCAGTAGAGCTAATGAACTAGCACAGTCTAGAGTACAAGTCCTTGCTATCAAGTTAGTTAACAACATCGCAAGAAGTACAAGACAGAATCTACTATTCTCTTGTAGATTCTAATCACATTGTTATCAGAAATTCCTTACATTTGCTTTTACTTTAGGGCACAAACTTCTTTAGACAAGTTTGAACTTGTTAATATATGGGAGAAAATAAATCATTCATAAATGACAGCAGTTTGTTCTCCATAAAGGGACTGCTCAACAATGCAAAAACATGGTTTCTTACTCTCTTAGACAGATGATGTCTACTACTTCAAAACTAAAGTAAGTCTGTACATTTTTCCAACACCGCTTAAGAAAGATTACATGAAAGCTCTAGAAACTCACATGCTCAATTCCTTAATTCTCTAATGCTAATTTCATCCATAGTTTTACAAATGTTGGTAGAGAAGGAGCTAATCTGAGACAATCAATTTCACTAACTTAGATCCAAATTTACTGCAAGGGCAATAAAGAAAATGAAGCACTTAACTTATTATAATATAAATCCCCATACACTTTCGCTTCATGGTATACACAATTTAGAACTATCCAGTTGTTTCTATTGGCTGATCAATGGTATAGGAGTAAGGGTTTGGAGCTGAAGGTCAACCTATCTAGATAAATCTTGGCAAAATGACTCTTCTATGTTTGTGCAGATCCACTAAGGAAAGAGAGAGAAGCATACTTCATCATGTTCAAAAGGAATAAACTGTTTTGTTTAAGGCATGAAAAGTGATGCTGAAAGAGGCTTCTTTCTGATGGAGGAAAGTTCTTAATACCAGTCAAAATTAGTTATCTTCTCACCAACTCAATTTGATCCATGTATCTTATTTTTGGTCGAATTTGTATATGTAATTTAGGATGCTGTTTGGTGATTGCAGAAGATGGTAGGATCAAGGGTGTATGGTGATTCTATTGCAAAATGTATTTCTGAATACTGTATAGAAGAATAAGATTGTACTTACAAAGAAAAAAGAGAAGAGAAAAAAAAATACATATAATTTCTCTTCCTAAAATTCAAGAACAGAGGAGCGGATATCTAATTCTTCATTACTGTCATGGAAGATAGACAGCAGAACAGAAAATGAGCCTGCAACAAAACATCTAAGTCCAAACAAAACGTAAAGTTAGCAAAAAGTGTGATATCACAATCTATAAAATGAGAGAATTCGAGCAAACCTGATGAGAACAAAAACAAAGAGAACTAAATAGAAACCCAGCTTGTAAATACGAATCCTCTTCTCAGCATCAATGAATCTAAAAGCCTCAGTCACATCCATAAGATGTTGTCTTTTCATGAATCTAAAAAGGAAAAATAATTAAAGATTGAGAATAAGCAATACTTACCTGGACATGTAAGAAAAATAGCAAAAGTACAATATTGGGGAATCCTTAAGATTGATAAAATGAATAAAAAGAAATCTTAAAAGTTGTTAAAGAAAGAACTGGCTTAAATAGATATTTATAATGCATTTAATTACACTGGACTTGGGGCAAGAAACGATTTAAATATTCAGTCTTCATAGGCAGGTGTAGTATTGATCATCGTATATTCAGATGATTCAATTACCACAAGGACAAAATTGAGTAATTGGCAAAAGGTTGCAACTAGCAAAGCACCAAGTATCCAAAGTCAAAACTTTTCCCCAACCGCTTAATACCATAAATACACTCACTCCCACCAAAACAAAAAACCCACACTACGTCTTCCTTCACATATGCTCAAGTAGAATATTGACACACTTCAGGTGCATCATTTCCATGTGCTTGGGGATTCTATGTTCAATACCATTTCTCAATAAATGTGAACCCCAAAAGCATCCAAGGACCAACATAATATAACAGTTCATCAAATGAAGTAGTGCAGTTAGCTAAAGCTTTGCAAGAATTAAAATTTTCTTCATAAAAGTGTGTCATTGTTTTTTACTAACCAACCTTGTAGCATTAAAGTAAGCTGGAACACATGTAACTGCAAAGAAGAACCAATGCCCAGTAACAAAGAACAAAAAGCAGAATGCACCGTGCAATAGAAACTCAGGAATAACCACAGTGTTGATACGAGCTGATGATTCATACGGATTCAAGTAATCAGCCTCCAGATCTGATAGGCACACGACCTACAATATCAACACCGAAAATTCAGGTAGATGTAGGTATTACTAGAGATGAAAACTCAATCTAATAGCATATATCCATTCAAAGAAAGGCAAACACAAGAAAATTCACATGCTCAGAGTTAAGAAAAAGCTCAAGTACAAAATATTCCAGTGTAACTGAGATTAAGTTGCATGACAGTATTATTCCAGTTCAAGTAAAACTAGGATAAAAGATTCCAAAACCTACCGAGTTGGTAGTAAACCCTAATTCAAAACAGAAATCTAATCCATGGAATACTCAGTACCAAGTTGATCGTTGTAGTCAGCAGAAACTAGAATTCAAAACACAGCCCGGATGGTCTAAATTTACAGTTATCATTACAAAAATAAATAAATAAAGCAAAATACCTGATATATATTCAAAGCGATTAGAGCCATATTCGCAAAGAAACTGAATACCCAGAATATGGGTTCCCATACCATTGTTTGGCTCTACGATTGTTCGTAGTCTTTTGAGTTCTAATGAAAAACAAAAAGAAATCAATCGATACAAAGGTATTGTACGATTTGGTCTTCGATGGAAGAACAAGAATTAGTGTGAAATTCCTCTTTTGGTTTCCGAAACTGTTTAGAAAATTATAGGAAAATTGGTCATTTTAGTCCCTAAACTAATTTCGTTTAAACAAAATGGTTTCTATTTTTTATTTTTGAATAAATCTCATTTTTTTTTCCTTTTAGACAGAGGGTTCCTATTTTTAAATTTTTTGATAAATAAATCTTTATTTTTTTTTCGTTTGAATAAAAGAGTCTTTATTTTTTAATTTTTAGATAAAAGAATCTTCATTTTTTTTTTGTTTGGACAAATGGATCCTTTTGACCCGAGGAAGACTAAGACGAAGAAGGTTCGAGATAAGTGTTTAGAAACCCGAACAAGATTTATACAATCCGTCTGTTTTTAACGTTTCCTCCATAAGCATTTTCAGAAGAGAAGAAGAGTCGGTGGTAAAAATTCTTTACTTCATTATCTTTGTTTCCTCATATTCTTTTCTTGAATCTTTCAGCTCCATTTATTGTTTTACTCGAAGGAATTAGCAGTTCCAGAGTTGTTGTTGTTTTAATGTACTTCCTTATTCTGGTCATTTCCAAAATCATACCTTTTGGGATTCTCAGGAGGTCAGGGATTTTTTTTTTTTTTTTTTTGGGATGGAAAATTAGCTTGGAATTTTCTTTAAATAGTCATTGGATCAATATTTCTGCTGAAAGTATAGTTACAATCGATTTTGCTGTTATTGGTGGCATTTTCTTCTATCAGTTGGGACTTCTGAATTGTCTCTGTCAGTGTGAATTTTTATAACCGTTTCAATTATGCTTCAACGTGCAAAGGTTTTGATTATTAACACATCATTCTACATTTAGCAGAATCTATTTGACATATCTCTTACATTACATATGATATTGGTATGTTCTTGTAATTATCTGTAATTTACTCTTAATATAGGAAGCTGTGTTCAAAGAGAGAGCTTTCTTTAGATTCTTGATTTGCGGGAAATCTGTACATATATGATGGTTCCTTTGACAGCCATCTCTAAAATTTATTCGTGACACTTTTTTTTTTTTTTTTTTAAAGTGAATTTCAAGGAGCAGTCTTGATTTATGTTAAACTTATCATTGCAAGGTCTGGTAAAGGCGGTAAGGTTTGACACTAGACATATTTGAGCATTTGTTTTTTCTCGCTCCTTGTGGATATCTCAATATGGGTGGAACTTTACTCTAGAGTCTTTGTAGTGAGCGGTCCAATGTTCTTGTACCTATTTCTGGATGGTTTCGTAACCAATTTGTTGCTTTACATGTACATGCTGTCTCAAACCTTTTTTTTTTTAAAGTTAAATCAGATTGATGACTATTAAAGGTATGTTTTCCAGGGTAAATGCAGATATTGTAATGTTGTTCAACTGATTGAGCTCCTCTTGACTTGTGTAATACCTTTTGTCCCATGCCAACACAATGGTTTGTTCTTCTGTTTCTGTGTGTGTGAAAAACGTGGTCAGCCGTGTTAGTCTTCAGAGACAGATGATCAACCGTATTTTCAATGTTAATATACAAGCACCTTCTGATTTATGTTTCTTGAGTATCTCTAGCAGGCATCCACAGCTAAACTGTACTATCATGCCTGCATCAAGGAGAAATTCTTGTGCATCTTTACTTGGCTCACAAGCATTACAAGAGTGCTGTTTTGGTTCAAGTTCCTCCAAGAACAGTAAAGGCAATTTTTTAACTGTTAGAAGCATACATAACCAAAGTGCTTCTTCAAAGACACACCTTAATTTTTCTCTGGGTTCCAAGAAATTGAATTTGAGGCTTCTGGCTCCTAGACAAGTGAGAATTTGCTGGTCGCGATGTATAATAGCTGCTACGCTATCTGTTGGATTGTTGATATGCTATTCAAGTTCTAATCCAGTTTACTCTAAAACACGTGATGGAGTGGGGGACAAGGGGAAGAATAATGATGCCTTATCTTTCAGTGGTTCACATGAGAAGAAAGTCTACACCGACTATTCTGTAATTGGTGAGCTGCAAATTCCTGGTCTTTAACTATGATATTCTTCTTTTGAGCTTTGATGGACCACTAGAATGACATGAAGGAACTCCAAAACCTCAAGTTATGCATGTAAGGGAACTATGGAAATTTATGCTTCTTAGAAGGGAAAATGGTATCTGTATCCCATATCTAACCTTACTCGATAATATGATTTTGACTGGATATGATATTTGGAAGTAGTTAAGTACTCAACTCAACCTTCTGCAGGCATTCCTGGAGATGGAAGGTGCTTGTTTCGTTCCATAGCACATGGAGCTTGCTTACGAGCAGGAAAGCCTGCTCCAGATGAGAGCCTTCAGCGGCATCTAGCAGATTCATTACGGAGTAGAGTATGTCTCCCCCTTTGTCCTGCTTATACTTGCATATGTAGAAATTTCTTTGTCACATGAACCGATGGGGTATAGGGGAGGCTCTTAATTTCTCTTTTTGAAGGATAGAAAGGGTGGTTTACATGTCAGATCAGAGTGGAAGAACCTGCTGATCCTGTAAATGCTTAATGGGTACATTAAGGGTGAATCTTGTCATAGTTTTTCCAAACTATAAGCCTATATATTTGTTATCGAATTTTCTAATGGAACGTTGTGCTAAGGCATCTGCTGTGTTGTAACTTTAGCAGCTCCTTGGGTTAATTATAGCTTTCCCTCTTGGGATATCTAGAATTGTGGTTTTCTCTAAAATTCTCTCTGGTCCATAAGTTTGGCCATGTTTTTATGTTTTGTTATTGCATGGTTCTTTTCATGTTCTGATAGTGGCTGGTTTATAAAGACATGAACTTTAGAAGTTTTGAATTCTTGTCAAAAAATTCTAAATTAGAATCCTAACATTTTCTCTGTCTTGATCATATACTTACTACCATGTGGGCAATGGTTGTGGGTCTACTCATAATCCTAGGTTGCTGATGAGTTTGTCAAGAGACGAAAGGAGACAGAATGGTGAGTTTTTAATTGCTAGTGCCAGTATCTGTGCTCCTTCGCAAGATTGTTTTTTTTTTTTTCCCTGTTACTGTTTGGGGGTGCCGGGGAGGGTTGGATATAGATGATTCTAAGCTATTAGAAGCTATGGAAGTTTGCAAGCATACAGTAGATAATGTGTTTTGGTAGAAATATTTTTCGAGGCTATTATGATACATTAGCACAGAGCCTTTACTGGGGGATTGATGTCTAACTTTTAGCCGTGATGTAACTGTGTTTGCAAACCACTTTCAGGTTCATAGAAGGGGATTTTGACATGTACGTCTCGCAAATTAGGAAACCTCAAGTATGGGGTGGTGAACCTGAATTATTGATGGCTTCTCATGTTTTACAGTAAGCATTCTCTCCAGATAACTAATTCCCTTTCCTAGTCTCAGCTATGCATTAGCTTCTGAATGACTGCTAGACATGTATAAGAGTCCCCCCATCATGGAGCAAGTAAGTTCAGCCTCCATTGAAGTAACAGCAGTAGTACTACCCACTGTGTACTTCTTCTGGTCTGGCCTGTTTAATTTTGAAACTTGTGTTCTTCTTGAAAAACTTCCATGGGAATTGACATTAGTTGCTGCTTATATACTGATAATGGGTTTATTGTTACACAAGGATGCCAATTACAGTCTTCATGCATGATAAAGATGCTGGTGGTCTGATATCAATCGCGGAATACGGACAAGAGTATGGAAAAGATAATCCTATCAAAGTTCTATATGATGGTGTTGCTCATTATGATGTTCTGCAGATTCCTGGGAAGAACTATAAGAAATCAAGACTTTAAGATGATTATATCTTTTTTCTTTTTTCTTTTTTTTATTTTATTTTGTACTCTTTTTTCCAAAATTGCCCATTTGGACAACTGTGAATTCCAGTTTAATTGAGAAAAACTAACTCAATGACGTCCTCTTCTATATGGAGCATGGAACCACTGAAAGAAATTACATCCACTTTTTGTCAGTAAAATGACATTAGGAGACATCAGACAATGCAGCCAGATTTAATTTAAGCTATATGTATATTTCTTCCTATTTCTTGAAAGATCTCTGTCCATTCCTTCTTTGCTTTCGAGGATTTTCTTTCAACGCTCATTCTGAAGAATTCTTACAGTAAAAACAACAATAATTTTATATAATTTTACTTGAAATTTTTGTTACGGTTAAAAATAAACATATAAATAATTTTTTTTTTTTTTTTTTTTTTTTTTTTTTTTGTTTTTTTTTTTGGTTGTGGAAGAAAAATTATTTTTTTATTTCTATTTCAAAAAAAAAAAAAAAAAATAATTTTTTTTTTTTTTTTTTTTTTTTTTTTTTTTTATGATTTTAGTTTTCGTTGAGGAAGAAAAAGATTTTTTTTTAAAGATATTTTTTCTAACTAGAAAAATCTGGGAAAAAAGGGTTGCAATTGTACGCTTATAAATACAGAAAGTTCCCCTATTAGTTTCTATGCCTAATCGCCCAAGCAAGAAGAAGAGACGGGTGTTTAGGAACCCGAGCAAGATTTATACAATCCCTCTGTTTCTTCTTTTCCTACATCAGCATTATCTTCAGAAGCGAAGAGTCTGTGGTAAAAATTCTTTACTTCATTATCTTTGTTTTCTCATATTCTTTTCAGTTCCATAGTTGATTTCTTTAAATGCATTTCCTTCTTCTGGTCATTTCCAAACTCATACTCTTCTGGGATCTTCAAGAGTTCTGGTCTGGTCTGGTATTTTTTTTTTTTGTTTTATCGTCGTCCTCATTTGATGTATGATTATTATTATAATATTTCTTGCTCCTATACGACACATTTGATGGCATAAATTAGCTTGGAATTTTCTTTCAATAATCTTTGGATTAATATTTCTATGGAAAGTAGTATACATGCAATTAATCTATTTTGTTGTTGTTGGTTGGTGGCGCGTTCTTCTATCAGTCTGGGCTTCTGAACTGTCTCTGTTCGTGTGAATTTTTGTAACTGTTTCAATTATGTTTCAACATGCAAAGGTTTAGATCATTTTTAGTGAATTTCAAGTAGTACATTGTATCTTGGACTTGTGTACTCCCGTTTATCCCGTGCCAACACAATGGCTTTTTTCCCTTCTGTTTGTTAGTGTGTGGTGAAATACGTGGTTATTCTCATAGGCAGATGATCAACCCCTATTTTCATTGTTAATTTCCGAGCACCATCTGATTTGTGTTTCTTGAGTATCTCCAACAGGCATCCAGAGCTAAGCTGTACTTTCATGGCTGCATCAAAGAAACATTCTTGTGGATCTTTAATTGGCTCAAGACCATTACATTTGTGCTGTTTTACTTCATGTTTCCACGTGGGCAGAGGATTGGAATTAGACGTTATAAGCCAGCCTGATTCACAGGGATACCTTCTTCAATTGTCTACTATAGGTGGTTCCAGGAGTTTGCTTGCTAGGAGTTTCCTTACTAGGAGTTTGAATTTGCGGGTTGAGACTCCTGGGCATGTGAGGATTCCTAAGTCACAATGTATAATGGCTGCTACTTTATTTTTTGGATTGCTGATGTCCTATTCAGTTGACTACGAAACACTTGATCCTGGAACGGAGGACGAGGAGGAGGAGGATAGTCTTGCTTCATGGGAAGACGAGTTGAACAATCCTAGTTCTTCTAGTCCCCCAGTTTCCTATTTTTCAATCTACACCGACTATGAGGTAACTGGTGAGCTTCATATTCCTGGTCTTTTAAACTATGATATTGTTCTTATGAGCTTGGTTGAGGCACAAGAATGACACGAAGGAACATTCCAAATCTCAGTAGTTATATGGATGCATGTAAGGGAAACTAGCATGTCGTCTAACCTTGAAAATATATATGGTTTTGACTGGATATTTATATATATATATATGATGTTTTGGAGGTAGTTAAACTCAACACAACCTTCTGCTGTAGGCATTCGCGGAGATGGAAAGTCCTTGTTTCGTGCAATTGTACATGGAGATAGCTTAGGAAGAGGCCCACCCATGCCAAGTTATTCGACGCATTTGCACCTAGTGGGTGAATTACGGAGTATGGTACGTTTTCCCCTTTTTTCCTGCTTATAATTGGTACGTAGAATTTCCATTTTCACGTGAACAGACGGGGAGGTATAGGGCGAGGCGCTTAATTTCTCTTTTTGAAGGATGTTTACATGTCAGATCTGAGTTCAAGAACCTGTAAATCCTCTAAATGCTTAATTAATGGGTACATTAAGGTTCCCCCCCGCCAAGACTAAATATTAGCATATATATATAGTTGTTATTGAATTTTCTAATAATGGAATGCTATGGTAAGAAGGCATGTGCTGTGTTGTAACTTTAGCAGCTCATTGGGGTAAATTATGTCTTAATTTCCTTCTTGGGATAAATATGTCTAATAAAACTAATGTGAAAATTCTTTCTGTTATTGCACGCAGACACGGTTCTTTTCATGTTGTGATCATTTATAAAGACATGAAGTCTTGAATTCTTGTCTAAAAGATGTAAATTAGAATCCTAACTTTTTCTTGTGTGTTGATGATCTTATAATACTTACCATACCATGCGTGGGCAATGATTGTGGATCTACGTACGTACTCACTCATAATCCTAGGCTGTTCAAGTGCTTGTGATGAGACGAAAGTGGGCGGAAAAGTGAGTTCTTATATATATTGTTTGTTAGTGGCAAGTATTTGTGCTTCTTTCTTTGCATGTTGGGTTTTCTCTTTTTTTTTAATATAGAAGTCTTCTTTACAACCTTTTTTGAGCCTGTATTTGAAAACCAACTACTTTGATCAGGTTCATAGAAGGTGATTTTGACGAATACGTCCGAGGAATGGCTCATGAAGATACTTTGGCTGGTGAAATTGAAATATTAATGGCTTGTCATATTGTGATGTAAGAGCAGTATTCTCTCCCTTGTGGTTCTTTTTTTTCCCTCTTCTTGACATTATATATATATATGATGATGATGATGATGATGATGATGATATGGGGTTTGTTGTTGTTGTTGAAGGGTTCCAATTAGAGTGTTCAGGTACGTTAGAGATCTTGGTGGTCTGAAAGTAATTGCGGAATATGGACGTTTGTACTATGGGAGACGTAGTCCTCTCAACATTCTATATAAGGGTGATTCTCCTTATGATGCTTTTGAGATTCCCGGGATGAGGAGGCGAGGGGAAAGAATACCACGTAGAATACGAAGCATGTAATAAGTTTCATTACAGTTCCAAGTAATCCCATCGCCTCCATCCATGGATTTTAATGGAATGGAATACTTTTTTTTTTTTGATAAATAATGGAATGGAATACTTCTACATTACTACTCAGTATTTTGTATGTCCGTCCTAAATACAATCATCGATCATCTTGAAAAATTGCCCCCATTTCGTCTTTCTCACTCTTTTATTTTATTGTCTTGTTTTATTTTTTCCCGTATGTCATTTTACTAAACTCTTAATAAATAGATGTTATATAAACTCAAAAATAAACACAAAAATTTACCAACTCTCTATAAAGAAATTTATAAGGGAGATTTTTAAAACTAAATATATAGTTTCTAAATTTGTCCCATTATAAATTGAATTTATGCCCTTTTTTTTTTAAAAAAAAAAAGAAAAAAAGAAAAAAGAAAGGGCTGGGGTGTTTGGTAGGAATTTGGGCCTCCTTTAGTTAAAAGGGCCTAATAGGCCCCACAGAGATAGTACGAGATTGGACCCCAAAAGAATTATAACCTGAGCAATTGACCCATCATCATCATCATCTTCATCATCATAGTACCAATAATAAAGGTACAACAAACCCTTCATTGATTTGGGCAAAAACAAGATGGGCCCTGCTTTTATATTCAACCCACATTCCCACTTTCCGTGTTAATAAACAATAATAAAAGAAAAACATGATGGTCCTAAACCCACCCACCCACACACAATCTTATCAAGAATTATATAAGAGGGATTCAAAATGCAAATGCACCATAAGACCCAAAAGTGCATTCCCTCATTCCACCCACACACACACACACACACACACCAAAAAAAACAAAAAAAGAAGAAGAAGCATTTTTCCTTAATTTTTTCATGAGTAATTTAATAGTAAAAAAATTATTATAAAATCGAAAAAATAAAGTTTTTTTTTTTTTTTTTTTTTTATGAGAGTGCTCGAAAAAATAAAGTTATTATAATAAAATAATGATTATTTTATTGTACAAAAGTATTAAAAGACCCGTGTTTTCTTTCTTTGAAGTAACCTTCTCTTTTGTCTTTTACCCAAGAAAAAACGGTAAAATTCAGTGGGGGAAGCAGTACGAAACAAAGTCGCCTGAGCCTTATTCACCAAAAAAAAAAAAAAAACAAAAAGTCGCCTGAGCCTTCAGCATACATTTTGTTTTTTTTTTTTTTTTTTTTTTTTTGAATCTTCAGGCATATGTAGATTTACTAAAACACCCTTCTTCTATAAGTGGAACCTGCATTCTGGAGAAAGAGAGAAAGGGGGATCAGCATATGTGTTGTTGTAGTTGAATGATTTTCTGACATTACTTTTTGCAAAAGGGGTAGGCATTGTCTAAAATGACAAACTAGTCTCCTTTTTAAAATTTTTTTTTTTCTTGTTTATAATACTTTAAATATTTAAAATCATTATCTGTTTAAATCTAAATTGTGTAAAAAAAAAAAAATTATTTTAACTCTTATATAATATTTATAAGGAGTCTAAAGCTCATAATCTGTTTTATTTATATTACGTCAGGGCTTAACCAACCACTCTCTCTCTCTCTGCCCAGCCACTTCTAAATTTCTTCTTCTTTTTTTTTTTTTTTGTATTTAACTTTTGTCAATAATAATTACTCCATATATATAAGTATGTATATGTTACTGTTTCAGTACCAGATGGTGGCATGCATTTCTTTTTCTTCTGTCTCCACGCTTTCCAAGTTAGTCCAGTGAGAGTGTAGAAAGAGTGAAGGAGAAAAAAAATAAAAATAAATAAATAAAAGAAAATAAAAATCAAACTTTAAGGACCAGCTAACCTGGAGAAAAGACTGGTTCAAAACTAACCACCATAGATCTTATTATCACTTATTTAAAAAATATCTCATTTAAACTCACAAGCTTACCACTAATCAAGAAGTTAAATTTTGTTCTTGTTGCTGCATATACGACAGGCACTGTTTCTTTAAAGCATCAAATAAAATCAAAGATACCCAAACTTGTTTCTTTTGTGTCACATCCCCATGTAATCTCCATTGGTTAAATGAAATCTTGAAAAATGGTACTAATAAATAATAATGATCTATTCACAAAAAAAAAAAAAAATAATAATAATAATGATCTGCATATGTCTTGTTTAAACAGTGAATTAACATTTTATTTATTATTAACAGACCTGCAAAGCCACCTTTTTTAGCCAGAAAAATTCAAACTTCATAGCATGTAGCAACATTTCCGTTATATATAATAATAGTAATACTGTATTCTCTCCTCGATAATCCATCCCACATCCGTTCAAATCTAATCAAACAAACACTTTCGTCTTCTTCTTCCTCATCCCACGCCCAGCTGCATAACATAACAAGCCTTCTGCAACTCCTGGTTGCCGAAGAGCTGTTTAGGTATACCCCAGCTAAAAATCACCCTCAATCTTTACCGTCTCCCAATAGAAAAGATTGAGGCTTTAACGAAATTTCAGTGCCAATTTGTCCCTTCATGCATGCACCGGAAGATTTAAAATCATGGAGCTTGTAAATGGTGGTGTTCTCATTATTGTCTTTAAGCTTCTTTGCATTTTCACGTTCTCCTTTTCTTTAACTTCTTCACTCAATTCAGATGGTCTCTCCCTCTTAGCACTGAAAGCAGCCATAACTACTGACCCAATGCGAGTTCTCACCAGCTGGACAGACTCTGACTCAACCCCATGCAACTGGGATGGAATAACTTGTGATCGCACTCAACACAAAGTCATCTCCATTTCGCTCTCCAACAAAGCCCTCAACGGCTACATTCCTTCAGAGCTTGGTGCACTCTCCGCTCTGACCTCTCTCTCTCTTTCCTTCAACAATTTCTCCAAAACCATTCCTCCTCACCTCTTCAACGCTACATCTCTTACCTCTCTTGAGCTCTCCCACAACTCCCTCACTGGACCCTTGCCACACCAGATCACTTCCCTCAAAAACCTCACTCACCTTGACCTCTCCTCAAACCAGCTCAATGGCTCTCTCCCTGAGACCTTAAGCAACTTAACTCACCTCTCAGGAACCTTAAATCTTTCGTGCAACAGATTTTCGGGTGAGATACCGACAAGTTTCGGACAGTTTCCAGTCATATTAAGTTTAGACCTCCGAGAGAATAACTTGACTGGTAAAGTACCTCAGGTGGGTTCATTGTTGAACCAGGGTCCTACTGCATTCACAGGGAATCCATATCTTTGCGGGTTTCCTGTGGACACCCCGTGTGGAACAGAGCCTGAAGCCGAAAATCCAAGAGTCCTAAAAAATCCTCAAAAGCCTGAACTTTCAACGGATGGGAATGTAGAGAGGCACAAAACAAAATATGGGACAGTAACAGTTTCCTTAATTTCTGGGATTTCGGCGGTGCTTGGGGTGGTGTTTTTTTCTGTGTGGGTCTTGAGGAAAAGATGGAAGTTCGAGGAGAGCAAAGCGGCAGGAGAAAAGGTGGAGAACGAGGCGGTCAGCGAGGAGGGCCAAAAAGGTAAATTTGTGGTGGTTGATGAGGGGTTTTCTCTGGAATTAGAAGATTTACTGAGGGCATCGGCTTATGTAGTGGGGAAGAATAGGAGCGGAATAGTTTACAAGGTGGTGGCGGGTAGCGGTGGGAGGAGCTCTTCTGGGGGTGGTTCAACTGTGGTTGCTGTGAGGCGGTTGAGCGATGGAGACACGACCTGGAAATTTAAGGAGTTTGAAGCTGAGGTGGAGGCCGTAGGAAGGGTTCAACATCCCAATATCGTGCGATTAAGGGCTTATTACTATGCTAGTGATGAGAAATTACTGATCTCTGATTTTATAGCCAATGGAAGCTTGCACAACGCTCTTCACGGTAATATTTGTGTTATTGCTTTTTATTTGCTTTCTTTGGTTAATTTAATTTGCAGTCTCCTGTTCGTTCTTGTTTAATCTGTAGAAGCTGATTGACTGTGTTTCCTGCATTTTGATTTTAATTGTGATGTCATGGCAATGTTACTGGAGTATACAGCTTGATCAAGTTGCTAATGTGATGTGAATTTTGATAACAAAGGGTTATTTGATTCAGTTTAAGATAAGAAAGCCTGTATAATTGTGTTGATGGACTTGTAGACATGGAAGCACCGTAGAGGTTTTCTGCTAAGGAATATTTAGGCAGAATAACTGGGGCTACATAATATAGGTGATGAAATACTGGGAAACAAGAGGTGGTACTTGTGTTCTAACACACCTATTGTGGCCTTTTTCCTGTAGGTTTTCTTCTCCCATGTGTATTAAATGAATAATCCATTGGTTTTGAATTTATTGTGCCTATAATGTAACAGAATGCACTTAGATAAAAGTGAAGGTTGTTTCGTTGTTTGTAAGGGAAACTTTCCATATCCTAGATATAACTTGTGTTGATAACATCATTGAGTCTTGAGGATGGAATCATTGTTTACAAGAAGTCCCAAGTACATGAATGCTGGGAAGGTTTTTCATTTGGACTTTGTGGAGGGTGATGACCTTGAGATTCGTTCATGTTGGGAGCAAATAGATAAGAGTGTGAGAGCTTGAATGATCTCTACTTCCAGATCAAATGCACTTGAAACGGTTTTGTGCATGTAATGGATTAATAGATTGATTAGGAAGAAGAACCGTTGTGTTCTTTCAGATCTTTAGGTGTTTCATCTTGCCATTGGACATTGACACGTGTGATACAGGAGTTTTTGCATATCTTCCTCTGGATTTCTGTCTACACAAAAGCATAAACAATTATTTTTGTTCAAGTCCAGCTTTAACCCAGCATATTCAGGAACAATAGCTTTGTCTATGTAAGCATATAAATGAAAATAACCTCGTGGCATCTACTTGATATTTTAATTATAAATAGTCTAGCAATAAGAGAACTCAAGAATAGAAGATATTCGATTTGAGCAAGCATCATCTACTTACTATTGTATTTCTGGTGACTCCTGTTAAGCCACACTTCTCGTAGAGTTCCAACTTTTCTCTTGTGCTTTTTGTCGTTCCTCGTTTTAATTTCTACATGTCGGAAACAATGTGTCAAAAACTGATTATTTTTTTGTATTCTTACTCTTGAGTAATAACTTTGTTATGGGCTTGTCTTGCTGACTATGAAATGCATTTCAGATGAATGAAATCAGATTAGAAAACTTCTGATAAGAAGTATCTCACAGCATCTGATTTATTCTCTGATACTTCAATTCAACATTAATAGATTTTGAGAGCAAGAATCCTACAAGATATTTTGTTGAACTGTTTTTCTGTTATAGCTCAAGTAATTTCTATAATAGAAGGCTTTACATAATAACATTGGAAGCAGCAATTGGTATCAAGAGAATTAAATTCTAATTCTTGCTTATCTGTATCTCTCAGGAGGCCCTGCCAATATGCTGCCACCATT
Source organism: Marsdenia floribunda (assembly GCA_035583425.1). Classification (NCBI taxonomy): domain Eukaryota; kingdom Viridiplantae; phylum Streptophyta; class Magnoliopsida; order Gentianales; family Apocynaceae; genus Marsdenia; species Marsdenia floribunda. The sequence goes on along the minus strand of JAXGGT010000094.1, from coordinate 11,743,915 downwards.
AACTTGGGCCTCGAGATTGAGAATTGCACAGGGCACTGCAAGGGGTCTGATGTACATTCATGAATGCAGCCCCAGAAAATACGTTCATGGGAACATAAAAGCATCCAAAATCCTTCTGGACGATGATCTCCAGCCTTATCTTTCTGGTTTTGGTCTAAGTCGTCTTGATGCTACTTTCCGAAGACAGAACTCAAGGCAAGTAATATTGAGTCCAAAAAGTTCAGGTTCCTCAGCCACAATGTATTATATGGCTCCAGAAGCTCAAATCGCAGGTAGCAAGTGTACACAGAAATGTGATGTTTATTCCTTTGGGGTTGTGCTTCTGGAAATTTTAACAGGTCGGTTACCTAATGCTGGTGGGGCGGATAACAACGATGGTGGTAAGGGACTTGAGAGCCATGTGAGGAAAGTGTTCCGTGAAGAACGTCCATTGTCGGAGATCATCGATCCTGCCCTGCTGCATGAGGTTCATGCAAAAAAGCAAGTAGTTTCAGCATTTCATATCGCTCTAAACTGCACCGAGCTGGATCCAGAATTTCGACCTAGGATGAGAATGGTTTCAGAAAGTCTTGATTGCATTAAGTTGCAATGAAAATGAGAAGGGAAAGTAAGATCCATTTCAACTGACACAATACTATCTAACATGGTCGGAGTGTCCTTTGCAACTAAGTTTGTGGGTTCGGAAAAATGTGAGTTGTATGTAATCAACTTGATTATGGCTGTGTACCCCTTGAATTCTGTAGGATGTTAGTTAGTGTTGGGTAAATTACAAGAATTGATAACGATTTTCTGACTTGAGTTGTGTTGAACATTGTCTTAAAGGACTATTTAAAGGATTATTTTGACAGAGTTCTACTAGGATAAAACAAGTCTTTTCTCAATATCAAAGGGATATAGGAATGGTTAAATTCCAATCAAAAACAATTTCAGTTTTTTGAGTTCTGATAAATGACTTTTGAAGAAATAGAAGAGAAGAAGAAGAAGATATTAGAAAGAGTATTTTTATTATCAAAATTATATAAATAATATGTATCTTAATATTTGCAATGTTAAAGAAAATGTGTAAATAATTATTCAATCATATAAACACGTTAAATATGAAATATATTCAATTACGTCAAACTTAAAATAGAAAATGTTGGAGATATTATTGAATATTAAAGATAATAATAAAATAACTATTATTAATTTAAATCTAAATTAATAATTCAAATATCTTTAAAAAGATAAAGATTTATATATATAATAATTTCTAATAATTCTTCACATATTTTACAAGATATATATATATATATATATTTAAAAAAAAACAAACACTTATAGATGCTGAGATAAATAAAGATACAAATGCAATATATTTGGTGTCTTTTGGATTATGAACAAGACACTGAAAAATAAAATATAACTTACAATGATATTGGTGAAGTCATTTCCTTATATGAACCGAACATCATAAATGTAGGTTAGAGGTTTTGCTATTCGCATTGTATCCTCATGTAATTTGTTATTCGTCGTTGTTATGTGTAATAAGTCATGCGCGTGCCTAGTTTTTCATGAGTGCTCTAGAGATTTAGTCACATCTCATCTCATGAGAGCGGCTCCACTCCACACTCACATAGGTGAACATATCAAGTATATACTACAATCATATGTCATTCATAAAGAATATACATTTATTCAAAGTATAACTCAACCTCACAGTTAATTGCAGTGATAAGTGCTTACAATCGTCAATTTGACTTCGTTATTACCCATATGAACCTACTTCATGGGATCTCCAGTCACATAGGTTGAGTTTCCATCAAATTTGACTAACTAATTGGCTTTAATCTCATTCCTCTCAATGTTTACATATTCAACTTCCTTCCCAAAGGTTTAGTCAATGGGTCTACTAGATTCCTTTCTGAGTTCACATAATTAATGGAAATAGTTCCATTTCTCAACAGCTGTTTTATGATATCGTGTTTCAACCTGACATGTCTAATTTTTTTCCATTATATGAATTGTTCTTAGTAGTATACATTGCTACTTGAGAATTACAGTGCATTGGTACTGAAGTTGTTGGTCTATTAAATAATGGTAAATCATCTAAAAAATTCTTTAACCAATCTGCCTCTTAGTCTCAGCTAACTTTAATGCTATAAATTTTGATTCCATGGAAGATGTTGCAATAATTGTTTGTAAATATGATTTCCATGTTACAACACCCCCACCAAGGGTAAAAATAAATCTACTTGTAGATCTCAACTGATCTATGTCTGAGATCTAATTAGCATTACTATAAGCTTCTAGTATAGTGGGATAACCAGAATATAGGATATCAAATATTTCATTAGTCTTGTTAATGCATACTAGTGCTCTTGATTTAGATTATGAGTATATCTACTCAATCTACATACTACATATGCGATGTCTGGTCTTGTAAAGTACATTAAATGCATTAGACTTCCAATGATTTGTGCATATCTAGATTTTTCTATAGGATGATCTTGATTTTTCATTAATCGGGTGTTTCCATCATAAGAAGTGCTCACAGTTGTCATATCATAGTAATCAAACTTCTTGAGAAGTTTATCCACATAATGTTCTTGTGATAATGTAAAGTTATCACCTTCCCTTATAATTTTAACACCCAGGATAATTTTAGCTTCATTCAAATCTTTCATATCAAAATTAGAAGCCAAATATGATTTGGTATCATTCACAATATCCCTATTGGTACCAAAAATAAGCAAATCATCCACATATAAACTAATAATAACACAATCATTATTTACTATCTTTGAATATACACATTTATCCACTCTAATTGATGAAAAATCATCTCTCAATAATACTTGATCAAATTTCTCATGCCATTATTTAGGAGCTTGTTTTTAGACCATAAAGAGATTTATGCAATTTACAAACTTTATTCTTATCTAGAAATAATACATCCCCCAGGTTGAATCATATAAATTTCTTATTCCAAATCACCATTTAAGAAAGCTGTTTTTACATTCATCTGATGAATAAAAAGTTTATGAATAGAAGTTAGTGCAAAAAGAATTCTAATAGAAGAGATTCGAGTAAAAGTGTCAAAATAATCAATATTTTCTTTTTGATTGTATCCTTTGGCTACTAAACGAGCTTTGTATTTATCAATATAACCATCAGGATTAAATTTTCTTTTGAAAATCCATTTGCAACCAATAGGTTTTGCTCCAGGAGGTAAATCAATTAAAGACCATGTTTTATTTTGTGATATAGAATCTAATTCAGTTTTTATAGCCTCTTTCCATAGAAGAGCATCAGAGGAAAAAATTGCTTTAATAAATGTTAAAGGATCATTTTCAACAAGATAAGTATAAAATTCTTTTCCGAAAAATTTTTCTTTTCTAGATCTTTTGCTCCTCCTCAACTCATTAGTTGAGTCCTCAACTACGTTTTTATTTAATGCATGAGAATCATAAGAGAGTGGATATATATATTTTCAAAAAATTCAGCATTTTTTATTTCTATAATAGTATTGCATGCAATTACATCACTATTCAAAACAAGAAATCGATAAGCAGCATTGTGTTCAACATATCCTATAAACATACAATTAGAAGTTTTAGAGCCTATTTTCCTTTTCTTATATTCAGACAACATAACTTTGGCAAGACACCCCCACACTTTCAAATATTTCAAATTGGGAGTATACCCTTTCCACAACTCATACAGAGTTTTGTCAATTTTCTTATGTGGAATTTTATTTTGTATATGACATGCAAATAATATTGCTTCACCCCATAAATTGTCATAGGCAAAAAAAAACTAACAAGCATAGAATTCATCATTTCTTTAAGTGTTCTATTTTTTCTTTCAGCAACACCATTAGATTCTGGAGAATAAAGTGGAGTAGTTTCATGAATAATTCCATGTTGTTCACAAAAATTATTCAAAAACATGTATTCACCTCCCCTATTTGATCTGATTCTCTTAATTTTCTTATTAAGTTGATTTTCAACCTCAATTTTATAAGATAGAAACACATCATATACATCATCTTTATTTCTAAGTAAGTATAATTTTGTATATCATGAAGAATCATTAATAAAGGTTACATAATATCTCTTACCACCTCTAGTCATAGTTTGTTTTGAATCACCTAAGTTTGTATGAATTAAATTTAGTAATTCGGTTTCTCTATTAATAGAAGGGCATGTCTTTTTAATTATTTTAGTTTCAGAATAGACTTGACATTTTTCAAAACAGGTAGAATTAATAGAAAATATTAAACCATAAGATTTCATCACTTTAAGATAACTTAAATTTACATGTCCTAATCTAGCATGCCACAAGGAGTAAGAGTCAACAAAGTAAGCAGAAGAAGATGCATTTTCATTCATCACATTTAAAATATTGAGTACAAATAGTCCCTGATTACAATATCTTAGTCATTACAATTTTCCCATATTCAAATGTCACTTTTACCCAGCTTTGCCTAACAAGGCAACATACCCTATATTTATTCTCATGATTGGAACATGTAGCATTTCACTGAGAGACAAAGTCTTTCCAGAAGTCAGTTTCAAGAGTACTTTTCTAATACCCAAAACCTTTGCAGGCCGTGAGTCACCAAGATAAACATTCTCATTATCATCCCCTATTGATTTATAGGAGGAGAATCCTTCTCGATTAACACATATATGTTGAGTAGCACCAGAATCTATTATCCACTCTTGAACATTTGCTACCATGTTTACTTGAGAAATGACAACAATAATAGTATCATCTCCTTTCGCCAAGTTTACTTTAGCTTTAGGAGGATTTTCATTTCTCATCCACTTTCTGCATTGGGGTGCATGATGACCTGGTTTAGAACAAACAAAGCAATTTCCTTTCTTTTTCTTGAGATTAGTATTTGAAACTTTGGGATAAGCAGAATGAGATTTGTTCTCATACCTTTTGGTTGTAGTATTTCCTTTTATCAAATTTGATTTTTGTGTCATCTCTTTGGCTTTTGCATATTTGAATGCCTTCTTGTTTGTATCTTCAATGAGGATATGAGTTTGAAGTTCTTCTAGTGTCAAGTTTTTGTGTTTATGTTTGAGGTTGTTTTTGTATTCATTCCATGACTTAGGCAATTTCTCGATTAGGACTCCAGCAAGAAAATTTTTGAGTAAGATGATATCTTCAACCAATTTTTAAAATTCATTTATCTGTACCTTTATTTCTTTATCATTTGTCATGTGCCATTGATCAATTTTGCCTACAACAAATCTCTATTTGGTAGCGTTCTCAGCAGTAAACCTTTTTGAGAGAGACTCCCAAATGAGTCTTGCCTCTTTATAGCTATAATACACATCAAACAACTCATTAGATAACGTTTGTAAGATAGTATGACGACAAATTTTATTGGCATATTACCACTTATCCTAAATTTGTTTGTCAGCATTCAATGGTGGCTTGTGATATGTTATTGCATTGGCAACCCCATGGACATCCAACAAAGAAAAAACTCTATTTTGTCATCTCTTAAAATTATCGTTAACAAATATTTCTATTTTTGAAATATCAGGAAAAGGAAATGGTTGAGATAGAAGTGTAGGAACAACATTATTAATCGTGGATAAAACCTGGATGTCGTCAGAGGCAGTAGGCATGTTAGCTTGTATTTTGATTATACCAACAACGTCTTGAACAACTAGGAGACAGGTGTGGTGAGAGATTGTCTATTATCAAAAGACATAGATAAATTACAAGAATTGATAACGAATTTCTGGCTTGAGCCAAGTGGAACACTGTCCTAAAGGACTATTTTGATAGAGTTCCACTAGGATAAAACAAACCCTTCCTCAATATTAGAGGGTTACAGGAATGGCTAATTCCAATCAAAAACAATATCAAATTTTTGAGTTATAATAAATGACTTTTGAAGAAATAGAAGAAAAGAGGAAGATATTAGGAGAGAGTATTTTTATTATTAAAATAAAAAAGTATGTATAAATAATATATATCGTAATATTTATAACGTTCAAGAGAACATGCAAATAATTACTTAATCACACAAGCACGAGATATATACTTAATTACTTGAAATGAGTTATAAATATTATTAAATATAAAAAATAGTAATAAAATAATTATTATTAATTTAAATATAAATTAATGATTTAAATATCTTTAATATATATATATATATATAATAAAATAAAATCTTATAAAATATATAATAATTTCTAAGAGTAGTGATGGGTAGACCTTTGTGGGTTGATAAAACTAGAGTTGGGTACAGATTTTGTAAGGAAGACTGAACTTTCCAAGACAATATATGAAAGTTGCACTTTTGGCAAAAACTAATAATGTTTTTTGTTTTTGTGTATGTAAAATTCGGGTAAGTGAATTAGTAATGAGATTTCTTAGTTTAAATGAAATCATGGGAAAAAAAAAAAAATCTACAAAGAACATGGAAGGAGATGGCAGATGAGACTTCATGACAGAACAAAAGAAAAGATTTGTTATTTATCTTCTCTTCAGTGGTAAATCTTTAGATTCCCCACCCCTACCCCTCCGCCTACGCCCAACCCCCAAAAGGACAACAAAAGGAGGGGGCCAAAAGTTACATCCTCAATTTGCTATCATACCTTTTTGGGGTCCCCTGCTAAAATTCACAATCACATAATTTAGCTTTTAGATCTTTAATTTTAAGAAAATTCATGAATTTGGTTCATAATATTTATGATTTTAGGGTAGTTGATTTATTTATTTATATTTTTTATTTAGTAAGTCTCTAATATATAATAAATTTAGTCTATTTTTTTATAAAATTTATTGTTTAGACAAATTAAATTTAAAAAATATACCAATTATACTAATAATTAAAAGATTGAGACAAAAGGCGATGAAATGAATAAGAAATAAAAATAACAGGTCACGTGTAGGTGTTTGGTGCCACAGAAATAGTTGCTGACTTTAATTAGGGATGGAATGGGAAGGAGTTGTGTTGTATCTTTCCCTATCAATTTTTGGGCATAATTATGAAATTGACTCAATGGTTTCACTACTTTGTTCCTTTTTTTTTTTTTTTTCTTTTTTTCTTTTTGCTTTTTTTCTTTGGCATTAGGGACCACTACGATTACATGTTACTCGCGTCAACTCTACGACTCACTCTTCCCTTCCTTTTTTTTTTGATTAAATTTGTAAAGAATCTACAAACGTCCCCATGAAATCATGAAAGGATAAATAGTCAATTTAGTCCCTTAAATTTATGTTTTGATTTGTTATAATCTTTCATATTTATTTTTGTCCAAAGTAGTCCCTTAAGAATTTTTAAATTGATCAAAGTGGTCCTTTAACCATTAACATCTAAATATTTCGTTAACTCTCCTTGCGCGTGATATCCTAAATTCTCTTTAATTTTAAACAAAAGTACAAAAATACTCCTCTAAAAAAGACACACGCAAGGAAAGTTAACGGAATATTTAGATGTTAACAGTTAAAGGACTATTTTGATTAATTTCAAAATTCTTAAGGGACTATTTTGAATAAAAATAAACATAAGGGACCATAACAGATTAAAACATAAACTTAAGGGACTAAATTGACAATTTATCCAATCATGAAATTAAAATTACATTTAAGAAATAAAGTAGAGATATTTAAATAAAAAAAAGAGTCACACTATTAAATTAACTTTTTTTTTCACTCAACTATTCATTTACCCACATTAATATATTTATTTATTTTTATGATACTAACAAATATTTTTCTGTGAAAAAATTAAATTAAAAATTATCATTAAAATTATTTTAATAATATTTAAAATTACAAAACTTTACCCCTAAGCTAATATATTTTTCTTCTCATTTAAAATATAAATTTTAAAATCTATTTATTATATTTAAATAATTAAATTTCATTTTTAATTTTTAATTTTTTTAAAAAAAGATATAATAGTCAATTTTAAAGTCAATTATTGGTAGCTCAGTTGGTAATAGCTTCACTTATAATTCGAGAACTCATGAGTTCGAGACACAACAGAAACAAAAATACCTCAAATTTAAAAAAAAAAAAAAAAATCAACTATTGAAAATACTATATCCATGGACATGGGTGTCCAAGTAGTAGTACATAATTGGAATATGAGAATTTGTCTCTTATTATTATTATTTTGGTTCGATATTCCTTATCTATTAATGAAATTATTTGCTCTTTATATATATGTGTATGTATGTATGTATAGATAGATATAATTACTTGCTTACAATTGTTATTATGAGTCACGAATAAATTTATTTAATAATTATTTAAAAAAAAAAAAAAAAATTAAATATGCTCATTATATTTTAAAATTTAATTATAAAAAATTTTAAACTTAAATGTAATTTTTTTATTATAAAATAATTATTCAAATACTTTTTATTATTTAAAAGTTTAAAGTTAAGTTCAGATTTTGATCCAATATATCAATTTTATTTTTCTTATTAATTTCTTAAATAAAGAATTATTATTATTTTTTAATCTAATGATATCTAAATTTTATTTAAGGGAATTAAGTAATTTTTAACATTTTTTTTTTTTGAAATTTTGAAATACTTGTAACTCTAACGTGTCTTGAACTCTCTCTCATATCATAAGTGAAGTTGCAAGTAATTCTTAACACTTGAACTAAATAATTAATTAAATTATATATATATAGATATATATATATGTATATTTTTTCTTGTAATGGAAATGTCCACTTACTTTATTGGCGATAGAACTTTATAAGATCCGATACCATATGACCAAACAAAATATAAAGTAAAGAATCTATAGATATTCCTCTCCCTCGCTTGTCTCTGCCTCTTTTATTTATTTATTTATTTGTATTTGAGTTAGAAAAAAGTGTCTTTTTTTTTTCTTTTTTTTTTTTTTAATTTGAAGTATTTTTGCCTTTGTCATATATCAAACTCATGACTTCTCAAATTATAAATGAGGCCGCTACCAACTGAATTACACATTCTTGACAAAAAAAAAAAATTAAAATTGAGTGGATTATATTTTAGTTTTAAATATATATATATATATATATATATATATATAATTTTTATAAATGTAATAATAATATAATTATTGGAATATTAGAGTGTATTTGGATTGGAGTTTTTTTTCAAAAAGAGTTGAGTGAATTGCGAAAAACGAGAAGTAAAATGGGAACAAGTTAAAAAATTGTCTAGTAAGTAGAGTATAAAAATAATATATTTTATTAGTATAATGATAATATTGTTATTGAATTGATACATATTTATATATTCATATATTTTTTTATTAAGTGTAATAATTTTTTTATTAATTTTTTTGCTAAGTCGGCAGATATGAATAGTGTCATGTCAGATAGTGTTCAAACAAATACACCTTTTTTTTTTTGAGTTTGAGTGAAAAGTTTTAAAAAAAAAAAAAAAAAAAACTTCAATCCAAATACATCCATAATTTCATTTTTTAAAATAATTTAATAATTTTAGTCGATCCTCAGTCGTACCTACATCCATAATTTCATTTTTTTCACTTTCAAAATTAATTTAATGTCCAAATGAAATTCCTCGTTCAAATTAAATTTTAGTAGAAAAATTGAAAATAAAACCGACGCCAAAAACAACCTTAAACTTCTAACCTGTATTTACATTACAATTTCATTTTATAAAATATTTACATTAAAAATCCACCATGGAAACAAACAAACCCCACTAAGTCGGTGTTTGGTTTATCCTCATTACAAAAGGGGAATGCGACCTTTTTCTCTCCTACATACCGACAAAAGCAGCAGACTTTTTCCCCATCCCCACCTTTTTACTTTGTGGGGGAATACAATGGCGCTAAGTTTTGTGACCAAACATCCCTATCAACTAAACCTGCCTTTTTAGAGTTGCCGATTATGTTAAACTTGAGGGACGAAGTATAGTTATTGACATTATATAAAAATAAATATTTATAGTTTATAAAAATATACAAAGTTTCAATATAGTAGTAGGAATCTTTCTCTTACTTACATATTTCTGGATTGATTGTTGAATATTTATAGACTTCTGTGATTAAGATTCTTTTGATTCAACGATAATTATGCTTTTTTTTCTAAAATTACTCATACACCTCCGTGTATATCAAATATATGCTGAAGTATTTTGACAATGTACAATATTCTTTTAGATTGGTCTATATCATTCAAAAATATAGATCAATCTAAAAGAAAGGTCTATATTATTGAACGATATAAACCAAGAATATCGTTCAAGAATATTTAAGAATACACTCATCAAAAAAAAAAAAAAAAAAAAAAAAAAAAAAGAATATTTAAGAATAATTTATCATCTCTTAGAGTGTTCTAGGTTTGTGTAGATACCTCTTGAGTCTCTTAGGGTTTTTCATCAAGTTCCAACACGCTCTAGGTCATTCAAAATGCTTCAAAGGTCTTCTAAAATATTTCGGTCTTGTCCGATCCCTTGTGCACGCTCCTACGTACATTTCAGCTATTGTTGTGTACACATCTATACACGACTTTATTTTTATGCACTGTTTAAGTATTAATTTGTACGGAGTGTGATAATAACTTTATTTATAAAATCATAAATGATTATAAATTTATTCTTTATATATCTTATTATTGAGTTGCGCCTAAATAAAATGTAATTATAACATATAATTTAAAGAAAATTAAACTTCTTTTAGACGCAAATAGACAAGGTTGGTGATTAATTTGATGGGATGAATGTGGAAAGAGTTTTGAATGGGATGGCTAATTTTGTAATTTGAATGAAATGTACGGACAGCAGATAAATCTGTAGAAGAAACGGCTGGGAGACAAGGATCTCATCTCTGAGAGAACTGGTCATGGTAAAAACAGAAGAGACAAAAAAAAGTAAGTCAAATTTTTAATGGCTTTTTACCAATATTTTGAATATCATCCGGAAATCGAATGAATCGGAGAAAGTCTCTTCCCCCACTTCATATATATATATATATATATTCCAAGGCATCTCAGTATCCGCAGCAGCTGCAAAGTGTAAAGTGCAAACTGTGGTTAATCTCGTGTATATATATATATATTGAAATATGCGTGCCGGAGATTAATGAAGAGATGGATTAAACCTTAATTTATTATATTTTTTTGGGAAGGAAGAAAACTTGTTTAATGGAACAGTGAAAACACATGTTTCTTCTACAAACTTCTTTTTCATCAAGGTGTCGTTATCTCTTGGAAACATGAGGTCACTTTTTAATTTTGCTGCCTCCATCCTTCTCGTTTAGGGCCCTTAAAGTTGCAAATAATTACTGTACCTTCGTCAATTCTTCGTTATCAGAGACATCAATCACCCCTGCAGCAGGGGGGAGAGTCTTCATTTGCTACACACCCTCCTTCCTCTCTCTCTCTCTCTCCCTGTGTCTAAACTTTGAAGTGCACGGCGAGATATATATCTATATCTATCTATCTTGAAGGTCCTTCTGCCAGGAAATAGATGATAAAGAACCGTACTTGGTATTTGTTCCTTGTGCTACAAGCCTGAACTTCACCACTGCTTAACAAACAAGCAGGGTTCTTTTTTGGTGGGTGGGGGATGCGAGGGGGGGAAAGACCCAAGAATTTTCTTGAAAGGGAATGTATGGTGATTCCCAAGCATTATATCTTCTGATGCTGCAGGTGTCTCCATACACACACTCATATATATAAATATCCTTTGGGTCGTTCTTAGGCTAAAGAAGACTTAATTGCCAAGAGTATAGAGTTATCATTCATGGATTCTGATACCAGTTATAGCAGCGAGTATAAGCAATACAATAGTACCAATCAAAACAATTCTGGGCTCCTGAGGTTTCGTTCTGCTCCTAGCGCTTTCCTTGCCAACTTCACTGATGGGACTGGGAAAACTAGCGATGAAGTTTCAAGATTTACTCCTTCTGGGGCATACGGTAATCAGTTTTCTCATGGCGGTTTACAAGTTTTTGAGGATAACAAGGCCACGGCTAATTACGCTTCTATTTCACGATTGCCGCCTCAATACCCCAGGCCAACTGCAACACCTCAGGTTCAACTGGGGTCTGTAAATGGGGGCTATGGAGTTCAGAACCCTGGTCCTGTGGCCAAGATGGGTTCAAGTCTCATGAGGCAGAACAGTTCACCTGCTGGATTGTTCTCACACCTGCAGACCCCTCAAAATGGTACTGTTTCTCCGCTTCAAATTTTGGTAGCCTTTTAGATTATATTATTAAATTGGTGCAAAAGCAGACATACCTGGCCTAATAATCTATATTATTCCTTCCTCCATCATCTTTGCAAAAGCATATTCTGTGACAGTACCTGAAAATTGAATGCTGTACTAGTTTTACTGATATATATATGTGTCCCTCCTTTTTGGATACTCATATTGGGAATATATTTTTGCTGTTTCTGCTATTGAATTTGTATCAGCAATCTGCAGGCTATGCCAAAATGAGAGGTATTCCGAGCTATGCATTTTCAAATGGTACAAGTAGTAGTGGAGATTTAGGTCCATCTTCAAACAGGTTAAAGAGTCAGATGGACTTCTCATCTGGGATACCTTCTAGTTTGGGTATGTTGTCTAGGATATCAGAGGTTGAGAATGAGACAGGTGGGAATAACATCTCTAATGACGAAAAAATTGGAATCGGAGAAGGTCAATTCTATGGTTCAAATTTCCCTCTCTATGGTAACAGTTCTTCAAAATATTCTGGGAACTTCAGTGGCCTTAAGAGAGAAATAGATACTGATCAGGGCTTATTCTCAGATAATCAGGTAATTGGATTTGTATCTATTTATTATTTCGCTAGATTCTTCTGGATTCAGAAACTACAACATTGTTGCCTGCCTGTGACCAGGGTGGTGAAGAGCCAATAAATCAACCACCTGTGCTTTCTCACCACTTGAGTTTGTCAAAGACTTCAGCTGAAATTGCTGCCATGGAAAAGCTAATGCAATTCCAAGATACCGTCCCTTGCAAAATCCGTGCCAAGCGAGGTTGTGCTACTCATCCCAGAAGTATAGCTGAGAGGGTAAGGCTCTTTTTAAATTCACATACCAATTGAAAAGCTGAACATTAACTTCCATAAATTTTTGGGGGTTTGTGTTGTACTCCCTCCAGGTGAGGAGAACTAGGATCAGTGAAAGAATGAGGAAATTACAGGAGCTTGTCCCAAACATGGACAAGGTAAACCTTTTGTTTTAATTCTTGCCAACCCCTTTTTGGTACCTCCACATGACATTTACTTCCTAGAAATGGAATTGTACATATTTCTTTTCTTTCTTTGGTTTGCAGCAAACCAACACAGCAGATATGTTAGACTTGGCTGTGGAATACATTAAGGACCTCCAAAAACAGTACAAGGTATATGTATATACATATATATAAGCATACATAGTATAGTATAATACATAATCAAAGTTCAAGATCCTAACTTTTCCCTTTTCTTTTTTTTTTTTTTTCCCTTTTTCCAATCTGCAGACATTAACTGATATTCGGGCAAACTGCGAATGCTCAGCCACACAAAACTCGGTTTCAGACCAAATGTTTTGACACTTTGCTTCTGATAGACAGTAGATAAGAAAAGAAACTATATAGAGATTTCTGTGTTGTTGAAGAAGTAGAAGGTGGTGAATCAGTAGTGATTACTATTTACAACTACAACTTAGGAGCGTTTCTCTTTGCATTCTTTTTTGGAGGGATTAAGGAACAGAAAGAATGATATATCTAAGATTCTGATTGATGTATACTAACGGAGTTTCCTATCTAATACACAGTTAGGGGACGCGATTATAGACATAATTGTACAGGATATTTATGAAGGTACAATCCTTGTCATATGTTTTTATTTATTTATTTATTTATTTTCAAGTTACTAAATAATATTAAAAATTTTCTTTGTTTATATTAAATTTCACTAATTTAAAATTGAATTGAGTCTGAAAGAGACACAAAATTTTAATTTTTATTATTAATCTTAAATAGATAATTTAATTTTAATTAATTTTTAGTTAAGGGGTTAAATAAAATAATGTTTTAATAATTTGTCAAGGGCTAATGCCATGCCATAATCCATAGCTCTCGCCAAAGGGTTCCGCAATGGTCATGGCTCTTCCTACATATACTCTTTCCGCAACTGCCAGAGAAGCATTTTCCAAGAAAAACCGTCCATCTTCTCGATTCTGAGAAACCCTCTCTCTCTCTGATTCTGCTCTTCAACCAAATCAGAAGTTGCTTGCTCGTTTTATCCATGCAAGACAAATCGGCCTTTGGATTGTATTCATTTTCTTCGTGATCTTGGGATTTTGGTTGCAACATTTTCATCGTCGTGTATTATCGTATGCGGATATATCTTCGTCTACCTGTTTGTTTAAAGGGTTTTTGGGAGGTAGAAGATAGGTGGTGAAATATATTCGATTGGTGCTTGGGATAATGTCGAGGCGTGGCGGTGATTTTGATCAAAAGTTTGATTGCGTTTTTAAAGTTGTAATAATTGGAGATTCTGCTGTTGGAAAATCTCAACTCCTGGCTCGCTTTGCCAAAAATGAATTTAATGCGGATTCAAAGGCCACCCTTGGGGTTGAATTTCAGACTAAGACTCTCATTATAGATGGTAAAACTGTGAAGGCACAGATTTGGGACACTGCTGGCCAGGAAAGGTATTTCTTTCTCCTCCTCTTTCTATCAGTTTGTCATTACTGTTTCTTCAATGTTAATATGCTCTTAACCAGACACCACTATGCATGTTACTGAGTTGAAATTTAAGTATTAATTAATCAAGAGGACAATGAATTCCATATTATCTTGATACAAGAATCAAGATTCATTAAGTATTGCTACCTTATTATAGACGCATCATTCCTTTCTTCAGATCCCAAGCCGCGATATGGCTGCCTTCCAAAATTCCAAATAAATGTATCATTATGGTCTGTCCTCCATGGGTAATAAGATATCCAGCCTTCAAGAAACCTGTGAATGTGCGCCTCTGTGGAAGAGGACGAGACAATAGAGTTTAGAAAGGTATGATTTGATTTGGCCACATGTTCAAAGAAGACTTCCTTGATTCTCCTTTGTTATGCAGAGCTTCATGGTTCTTTGCCAAATCAATTTGCCTTTTGTGACTGAAATTTACCCATTGTGACAGCCATTTCTGTTGAAGCTCGGTCACTTGAATGGTTAAATAACCAATTAAACATGAATTCCAACTAAATGCCAACAACCATTTATGTTTAAACTATTGAGTATTGACTCGTAGTTTTCTTTTGAAAAAGAGTGACCTCTGGATTTGGGGAACAATGCCCAAACCATTTTCCCTCTTATGCCTAACTATAGTCATACTTAATGGACTTTCCAGATTGTAAGAGTTTTTGAATCCTCATTTGCCAGTGGAAAAGACATGATCCCATAAGACCCAAGCTTGGTTTATGTATTATCACATGCATAGTTGTTTTTTAATTATCAAAAGAATACTTATACGTTAAATTAGTTAATTATCATCATCTAAAGAGAAGGTCAGAGTGAAGAGAAAAACTCAAGGAGACAGTTTGATGTTTATTAAGAAAATCCATTAGCACCATGGAGTACTGAATCTGCAATCAATTTGATTCATGCTAGCGTTGAGTTGAAGTATGGAAACACCGGCACATTTATGGTCCCAAAGTATGGAAACACCGCCACATTCATGCTTTGACATTGTTGATTAGACTTGAGCACAAGCAGGGCATATTCTGTTCTTTCATATCACACATAACTAAGAAGATTCAATTTCCTGAACTGTTTTTTGGGAATTTAACCTTGTTGATGATGTATTCTGTACTTGTTTCCAGATATAGAGCAGTGACTAGTGCCTATTACCGTGGTGCAGCTGGTGCGATGTTGGTATATGACATTTCAAAACGGCAATCATTTGATCACATGGCTAGATGGCTAGAGGAACTCAGAGGCCATGCTGATCAGAACATAGTCATAATCCTGATTGGCAATAAGTGTGATCTGGGAAGCCTTCGTGCTGTGCCGACTGAGGATGCCCAGGAATTTGCTGAAAGGGAGAACTTATACTTCATGGAGACATCAGCACTTGAAACCACCAATGTTGAAAATGCATTTACGAGGATCCTCACAGCAATTTACGAAATCATGAGCAAGAAATCACTTGCTGCAGGTGAAAGCGTTGAATATCCAGAGTCATCATCTTTAGCTGGAAGAAGAATCATTTTTCCTGGCCAAGAAGCAGGTGGTGGGAGAAATAGTGGGTGTTGCCTATAGAGACTTGACACTTGACAGGATCTCACTTGGTGAGATATTGAATGTTGATGACATTTAAGGATAAACAAGCAAGCAAACATATAGACGCAACGAATGTCTATCATTCTTCAGGAATGTAATTCTTACATGAAACACAAGTCACATGGATTAATTTTTCACAGATCTGCATTAAGTGGATTACATATGCTACCTTTCAGGTGAATTGCATGATTTGTTTTGCTATTCAAATTGACACTATTTTTTAACCAAATGAAGTGTTTTTTTCCTTTTTTCCTGTTGCAACTATGAAGGATTTGTTAACCAAAATTGCATATGCGTTACCAAAATTCCTGCTCCTTGGTGCATGTCTAAGAGGATATTATTATTAAATCTTTGATTTGTTACAAGTAAATAAGTGCATTGAAAATACTACATAAAATTACAAGTTCGATATTTATCATGAATGTCAATCATACAAGAGTTAAAAGTGAAATTTTTCTCCAAATAAAAATTAAATTTTATGAGAGCAATTTGATCTAAATTCAAATTACTTATAACAATGATTTCTAATATCATACGGTCTATGATAATATTCAAATATGATACAAACAATATTATTATATTAACAAGAGTACTGAAACAATAAAGCCTTCACATTGAGTATGTACATCATCAATACCAAAATATTTGCAAATGTGCCAGTGCTAGATGACAATTATGGGGGAAAAAGTTAATCTGCAATCTGATCCTATCTCTCTAGATCATCAAGAAATGGAAGTATAAGTGCCTAACAATCAGCTAAATGTCAGGGTAACTATGTCTTATACTTGAAGGGAAAAAACAAAACAGAAGATATCAGGAATACTCCAGGTTGGAACTCAAAGCTTGATCAGCAAGAGGTGATCAATCATACCACAGATTGCATTTATAGCTTGATCAGCAAGAGATGTGATCAAACTTGGCAAATTGTCAAATCAAGAGCTTGATCAGCAAGGGATGTGATCAACCATGCTAAATGTCAAACTGAGAGATTGATCAGCAAGGGATGTGATCAACCATGCTAAATGTCAAACTGAGAGATTGATCAGCAAGAGATGATCAAACAACCAGGCTAGCTAGCCTTCTACATTCAAATTGAGGTTAAATGGAACAGAATAGTCAATCAGCGCATTGACATCAATGTCCGAACCTTCTTTTCTCTTTCTGCCTTCCTAGCCGTGGGAGTCCTCTTCAAATTTTGTAGCTCTTCCATCACTACTTTCTCAACTGTATCAATTGAGTTCAGTAGCTTCTTTTGTGGAGTGAGGAATTCTGAATCTCCAGCATTCTGATTAGTAATATCAAGCAATATCTTTGGCACTTTACCAACAGATACAGCAGCGCAGTGCTGATTTCCAACTGTTGGAAAAGGAGTCTTTAGTGATTTTCCAAGAAATGCAGCACTAGGATGCCTATCTCCAACTGTAGCAAAAGGAGAAACCATAGAAATGTCATGCTCGAGTTCAGCATCTGATGTAGATAAATTCTGATCATTACTGATCTGGTCAAGGGATGAAGGACTTTCAAAATGACTGGCTTGATCTTCCCTCAAGCTAGCTCTTCTTCTTTCAATGGCCTGTAGATTGATATACAAACTATTAACTAAGTTAATTCATAGTGGCTCATTTAAGCACGACTCTAAACCCTTGTTCTCATCAGAATGATCAAAACCATGAATAGCACCCTAGATTTGATGCATACCCCAAGCTGATTTATCCAGACTTGCAATGGGTATGCCTAGAGATGTTCAAATTTTCCTACAAGATAAGACCTTCAATAAAACTTTTTCTTTGCCCCTTGGCAGTGAGTGAAAAATTGAAAAAATAAAATAAAACTGCACCTAAAACAAATACCAAATACAGCACTAGTGTATGTGGAAGGCATCAAAACTTTATCTTAAATACAAAATATAAATCATAAAAATAGGCAAAAGAAAAAGTATTCATCTCAAAAGCAAAAGAAATAGAGATGAAGGTAATTAAGAATTCAGCTTCAAGTATTCGGTAATGCTTGAGTAGGAGAATGGAAATGTGAAACATTATGTGGTCTATTCTAGGACACAGGATAAGACTACAAACCTTTTGCTCTAAAAGGTACTCAGTAGCTATATCATGAATCACAGACATATCAAACTGAAAGAAGAGCCAGTTTGTGCAGCTGAGATTAGACAATTAAAACAAAATGATGACTCATCAAGAACTTAAGATGAAACAAATAAACAATATGGATAACCAAAGTAGAGATGACAAATTCCTAGGACTTAAACACACTAGATAAATCACAACAAAATAAGAACCATGCACTAACTATCCAGATGAATTATATATATATTCTGTTTGATTAAAATGTTACACTCCAGTTAGAAGAATTATGTCTATGAGCAACAACTACATTACATTTATCCCATACTGATCTCGAAATGATAATCATTGAACTAAAGTAATAATCTTATTTCAATAGAATGTTGTATACTTAAGTAATGGAAAAGTAAATTAGCTACATCTTATGATCGGGACATTACTTGAAGGTATAAAAGTGTACATACACTTTCTGTCTTTAAGAAATTACTACAATTCCAAATTTGCCAGCGAATCAAATTCAAAGAATCAGTAAATATAATTTGAAACTGTATACAACCACTAGGAAATAAAAATTTAGGAGAGAGTGCAGATACCAAAGCCAACAGTTCACCATAAAAAGAAATAATGAAAGGTAAGTACAGAACTTTTTTTTTTGTCTTTGCTCTTGGAAAAGCTAGTCCAAAATCAAGAGATTAGAATGAAGATAAGTAAGTATTCACAGGAAAACACATTATGCAAAGCCAGTAATGTCAAACCAAACCAACTATAACCTGAAAGCGTTATAAAGAACATGTTACATGTATCTAAAAAATTGAGAACAACTAAAAGCCCCAAAGGAAGTAAAATTGAATGGCATTACCCTCGTAATAGAAGTGATGTCTTGAAGTGGCGTTCTTGGGTACCAAGAAGGCAAAATACTGCCAGCTCGTCCTCTGCCTCGACCTCTTCCTCGGCCTCGGCCACTTCGGACAGCTGGAGAAGCGTTCTCACGGCCCATCAGTGAGCCCGGCGATCTCAGCAAGTGCCTTTGACGCCCACTTCTTAATCTTTCCAATCTACCTCTCCCAAGACCACCACCACTAGCTACAGAGGTAGCCGCCGTCATTCCCATATCCCCCCAACGAAAGGGTGTTGTTGTTCTCACCTCCCCTGGCTCATCAGTCCTAACCCTGATTCTTGTACCCCCATTGCCACTCTCATTAATTGCCCTCCGCCAACGAACATATACAGCAGCCACATCCTCAGCCCTGGATAACCTGTCTCTCGCCTCCGGCATTTTACCCAAAACTTCTGAATCAAAAAACATAGAAGCGAGTAACACCGTCAAGTACATTACTGTATATGCACGGTTTACATAGAACTAAAGACGCTGCATGCTTATAAGAGATGGGGAAAAAAAAAAAGAAAAAAAAGAAAAACAATATAAAATAAAACAGGATCCTGTAATGGCTAGAAATAAACTATGAACAGAAAGTGAAGATTTCCCCTTGAGTGTATCGTTCTATTATTACCAGAACATTACCAACTCTCTCTGGGCTGAATACACTTGAGAGTAGAAAACGGGAACTCTCAGACACGAAACATCAAATTCTAGTAACCCAGATATCAATTTCAAGATCCTAAGAAAGAAAGAAGAAAAAAGAACATAAAAAGAAAACGCCATACCTACAGTAGATAGCAAAAAAACTTCAAAAAGGATCGAGAGGTTGAATTACCCGCGACTCTTTTAAGGTTCAGTGTAGGCTTCTTGAAGGGGTTTAGGATGATGTTAATGGCCGATTATAACCCTAAGAATGGCGTTGCTGGTTCCGGCCTGCAGTTTTCTTCTCTCTCTGGAGATTGGGGGAGGAAGGGGAGGGTGGGGGGAAAGGGTAAAGAAGGAGATGGAGAGAGAATTGGCAAAATTTCAAATGAAATTTTGGGCGGTCGCCCAAAATGAAAAAATTTGAAACTTATTAAAAAACAAAAGTTTTCAAATTTTTAAAAAAATTTGGCTTTTGAGTAAATTCATCCGGTTGACCGCGATTCCGAAAGAGCCGTTAATATACAGTAAAATTCCTACTTTACCCATTCCAATCATTTGGGCTAAGATCTCTGCGGTACAACGGCCCAAGCCCTATGAAAAACGTGGGCCAGTTATTGGAGACTTTTTTTTTTTTTTTTTGGGCTTAGTGCACGAGCTGTCTTGAATAAGTCCTAACTATGGGCGGGACCTTTAAGCCATATCCACATTTAGACTAATCCCCGCTCGAGCCGGGTAGGTCCCTTGCAGGAGGTTAGCTCTAGGCCCAAGTTTTTAAACGGTTGCATACGTGAGTGCAGTTTCGATCCCGCAACCTCACTTAAGTTAGGAGAGCACCTTACCAACTCACCTATGCCTTAGGGTTGGAGACTTTATTTTTATTTTTATTATTTTTAAAACTAACAACCCATTGGTCCACATGGAAGGAATTTGGTTCCTCTTAGTAAGGTTTCGAGTTCGAATTTTGTGTATAGAGAAATGAGTCTTAAAAAGAGTTTTCCTGGAAAAAGGGTCGGACCCGGCTTGATTTAAAATATTAAGTTTAAATTTATTAATGAATTTAAACTTAATTAAGTATATTTATATCTTATTTTCAATTAAATTATGGATGTATATGTATATATATATATATATATCGATTTGTTAAAATATTAATTTATTAATTATAATATTATGCAATTTAATTAGTTTAAGATATTATATTAATTTACTTCAATATATTAATTTTTAATTTATTATAGATTCCAAATTCACTTAAGTAAATTTATATCTTATTCTTGTATAAATTATAGATATATATACATATTCAAATGTTAAAATATTAATTATATTATTATGTGAGTTAATTAATTAAAGATATTATATTTAAAGATTCATATTAATTAAAGATATATTTAAATATTAATTTTTTATTTTTTATAGATATGAAATTCGATTAAGTATATAGCTATATCATATTCTTAGTTAATTAATAGAGAGAGAGAAGGGAGAATGAGAAAAAAAAAAAATGTTCTATTATAAAACGCACATTTAATGTGCATTTTTCTTTTGCTGATGTGGAAAACACACATATGGCCTGCGTTAGGGTGCTGATGGGGACGTTGACTGTGCAAAAACGCACGCTATATGTGCGTTTTTCCGTACACTTGGCAATTTTTTTTTTAATTTTAAATTCAGGGGAAATGCACACGAGGTGTGCGTTACCTATTTAAAAATGCACATCCCGTGTGCGTTTGGGTTAGAAATTTCTATAGTTTTAAAATTGAGCTATTCATGGAGTTAAGTTTAAAAATAGAGTTATTTTAGGCAAAAACTCGGGTTTGGTTCCTCTTAGTAAAGTCTCGAGTTCGAATTTTGTGTATGGAGAAATGAGTCTTAGAAATAGCTTCCTCCGAAAAAGAGTCAGACCTGGCTCGATTTCTAATTAATTTGAGTCCAAAGTAACTACCGAATAACGAGAGATTGTACCAAAAAAATATATATATTATTATTTTTAAAAATTTGAGGCTTTTTCTTTTGAAAGAAATTTACATTACAAAATTACTCCAAAAAATTTTATAAACAAATAAAAATTGTTTCTTGTAAGAAAATTAATATACCCATCCTAACTGATTTTTTGATGGACGAAAAAAAAAAAATTAAATTAAACTACTCATTAATTATTATGTGGAACTTATAATGAATATTTTAAATGAAAGAAGTACTTATTATTAAAAAAAATTAAAATAGAGAACGAGTTGGTAGCCTAATGGTGTGACTCTCCTTACTTATTTACCTTCACCTGATTTGCTAAGTGGAGAACTTGAGTTCAACTCTCACCAATGACAGTTTCGTGCATCGCTGGTGTGTTCGATGTTGACTGTGGTGACTCATTCAAGTTTCAAACTACTTGTTTCAACCAATTAAAACATTTCACGACAGGAAGAATCCCTTAATTGGAGTAGTCAGGTCGTGTTCAACCCGTCATCTCCTTTTGATTTGCAAAAAAAAAAATATATACATATATATACACCATCTCTTCCACGAGTTGATTGATTTATAAAAAGTCAACTTCAAATAGGAAAAATAATAATTATAATAATTTAGTTTATCCGTGGCTTACGGAAGAGTGATATACGCTATCGAATATTTTTTTTCAATAGATGTTATAATAATAAATAACGAAATTTGCTCCTTAATTTGGTCTAATGATATATATATATATATATATATGTATAGAGAGAGATCGAGGTTGCCAGAAAACTGAGATGTTGATTAAATTAAACAAACAATGAGTTCAGAATTCTTGTTTCTGATATTGATTTGGTTATTAACTGTTTGCTTCTTGTATCGTTTCGTTGTCAAACGATATTGTTATGGGGTGAAGAGATTATCAACTCGAGACCCTCCAAGCCCTCCGGGATTGCCCATAATTGGTCATCTTCATCATCTTCTTAGCTCATCTGCTGTGTTGCCAGAAACTTTGCGATCTTTAGCCACCCGCTACGGTGCTCCTCTCATGAGGCTCCGTTTCGGTTCTGCTACTGCCGTTATTGTTTCTGACGTGGCCACAGCAAAAGAAATGCTGAAACAAAACGAGATGAATTTCTTATCCAGACCTGATATCGGCTCCAGCTCCGGCTCTTCATCAAGTTACAATATTTACGACGGCTCTACCTTTATCTTTGCAGAATACGGTGAGTATTGGCGTTTCATGAAGAAACTATGCATGACTGAGCTGCTATCAGTGGCGCAGGTTAGTCGTTTTGCTGACATCCGAAGGGAAGAGGCCATGAAACTAATGGAAACCCTCGTCCAGTGCTCTGACGAAGGAAAACCTTGCGATCTAGGGTTTCTGATTTTGACAATGACCAATAATGTGATATGCAGGATGGTTATGAGTACCAGATGCTCGGGAACTGCGGACGAGAGTCAGATGGTTTGGGAGATCGCTAAAGAAGCCCAAGACCTTTCTCTCAAATCCTTCCTGGGAAACATTGTAAATAGGGGTCCTCTAGCCAAGCTTGATTTGTTTGGTTATGGGAAAAGACTCAAGGCTTTGTTTAACAAGTTTGATTCCTTGATTGAGACTATAATGGCAGAACACGAGCATGATGATCATGTCACTGAACCCAAAAGGAAGGACGTTCTGGACATTCTGTTGGATATTCTTCATCGTGGGGATGAAGACGCAGATATCAAGCTCACCAGAAACCACATCAAATGTTTTCTCATGGTAAATTACACACTTTCACCAACACACTAATCCCTCACCTGCAGTATTCACAATATCTCCTGTTACATTTCCATCGGAGATTTAGAAGATATATAAAAAGATAATAATACTTATTACATTTGTATATTAGTGTAATAATTAAGAAGAAATATAACTGAATATAATTTGGGTGAATATATATACAAATATAGACCTGTCATATTTCAGATTATTTAGCCTTCAAGTTACACCAATACAAATATACTATATATAATAGGGATTGTAATTATTGTAACATATATTAATTAAAATATATTGTGTGTTACAGGAACTTTTCCTGGCCGGAACCGAGACAACTAGTGTAGCACTGCAGTGGGCGATGGCAGAGCTCATTAATAGTCCAAAAACATTCAAGAAACTGAGAGAAGAAATTGATACTGTAGTGGGATCAAGCTGCAGACTGGTTGAAGAATCAGATGTCCCAAAGATCACCTACTTACAAGCAATTGTCAAAGAGACCTTGAGAAAGCACCCATCGGCACCATTGCTGTTCCGCAAGTGCGAGAAGGATTGCAAGATCAATGGGTATGATTTGTCAGCAAATGAAAAGATTGTTTTCAATTTAAGGGCAATCATGAGAGACGCAAATTCTTGGGGAGAAAATCCAGATGAATTTCAACCAGAACGGTTCACGGCCGCCGTCAGGAATACGAATTCAAACTACGATCATTATCAGATGGAAATCAAAGGACAGAATATTAGTTTAATTCCATTTGGGAGTGGAAGAAGGGGGTGTCCCGGTGCTTCTCTTGCCTTGTCTGTACTTCATGCAGTGGTTGGATTGCTTGTTCAGTGCTTTGACTTCAAAGTCGGTGGTGACGGCCGTGAAACGATTAATATGGAAGAAGCGTCGGGGTTTTCTACGACTATGGCTTATCCTTTAATGTGTTATCCCGTTGTGCGCCTTAACCCTTTCAAACTCCCTCCTTCCGAGGCTTAAGTTTTACGTTTTAATTATTAATAAAGATTGGTATATGTTAATTAATTAGAATGAATTTTATAACAAAGTATATATATATATATATATATATAGTCAAAGACGTGTAGTTTTAATATTCGATGACCACATGGCTTGATCAAATTAAAGCATTTACATTACAAAAAAAAGGTAGAAATAACGACCGATATTTGCGACCGAATAATTCGGTAGTAAAAATTATAACAAATTTACGACCGAAATATTCGGTCGTTAATTAACGACAAATTTACGACCGAATTCAGAATATGGTCGTAATTATTTGCGGCAATTTTTTTGGGGACATTTTAATGGCATTCGGTCGCAGTTCGGTCGTGGAGTAATGACCGAATTGCGCGCGATTGCTTTGTTTTGGTCAAAATATTTTGCTTTTGGTCTTTCCCCCTTTTCCCAATTCCAGCCACCTCTCTTCCATTTTGTTTCATAGTTTTCTAATTTTGAGAACTCTTGCTGTTCAATAAGGGTTCCCCTCTTCAATTTAGCTTCGGTGAGAGGAAAGCTGTTCAAGAAGGCTTCCTTTTTTTTTTTTCATTTTCTTTTTCTTGCTTCTGCTATTATCGTATCGTTGGCTGTTCAAGAGAAAAGGAAGTAATTGCCATTTCAAGCTTTAGCTTAACAAGGTTCATTTCTGCTCTGAGTAATCAATTTGAGAGATCTCTGCAGGTTAGTCTTTGATAGTGTGCTCTCTTTA
>JAXGGT010000094.1:11674572-11718529 GCA_035583425.1 Marsdenia floribunda | reverse complement strand
GGGGCCTAAGGGTCTTTCCACCCTTGTGGCTTTTGTCTTGCAGGAGAGGTGATCATAATTCAGTTAAAGGAATCTAGGAGGAATCTTCGAGATATTCGGAAGAACCTTCCAGAAGGGATCATTTAGCGGCATCACTATGCGTGACAGAGCTGCTTTCTGTGCCACAGGTTAGGCGTTTTGCCGATATACGAAGGCAAGAGACGATGAAGTTGTTGGAAATTCTTTCCAAGTGTTCTCAAGGAAGAGAGCCATGCAATCTCGGGTTGGGGCTTCTGACGGTGGCCAACAACGTGATATGTAGAATGGCGATGAGCACTTGTGTTTCCGCAAATGTGGATGAGAGTAAGCAAGTGTGGGAATTCGTCAAAGGGATTGAACAAGTCGCCATTAAATTTAGCTTGGGATTAATGTCGTCTGGTCCTTTAAGAAAGTTCGATCTGTTTGGCTATGGAAGAAGGCTGAAAACTTTGCTCACAGAGTTTGATTCATTAGTAGAAAGGATTATGAAGGAACATGAAGACGGTCCGAATTCTGGAAGAAGAAGAAGAAGAGATGGGAAAGACATCATGGACATACTCCTGCAAGTTTACAAGGATGAACATGCTGAGACCAAGCTAACCAGAACTGGAATCAAGTCGTTCCTCTTGGTTTGATCTATAATCTCCTCTCTCCTAATCAATGATGTCGAGTTGAGTTAAAATAGTAATCCGAAACCCAAACACAAGTTACACATTTTTACAATTTAAACACAGATTAAACAATTGGACCTGTTTTGATCTGCACAAAACCTCACTTCTAACTAGCTATTTTCATGTTATTTTTTGAGTCGAGTTTTGGTGTCTATATATCCAATAATATTGTCATTCCAGTTATAAATTATAATATTCTGACTGAGATTAAAATATATTGTTGTAGGAACTTTTCATGGCGGGCACGGAGACAACTAGTGTACT
The DNA here is from genome assembly GCA_035583425.1 of Marsdenia floribunda. NCBI lineage: Eukaryota > Viridiplantae > Streptophyta > Magnoliopsida > Gentianales > Apocynaceae > Marsdenia > Marsdenia floribunda. The sequence goes on along the minus strand of JAXGGT010000094.1, from coordinate 11,717,576 downwards.
ATTGCAGTGGATGATGGTGGAGTTAATTAACCATCCCAACATGTTCAAGAAACTTAGGGACGAAATCAATGGAGCTGTGGGAGGATCAAAGAGGCTCGTTCAAGAATCGGATGTTTAGAACCTTCCTTACTTGCGAGCGGTTGTTAAAGAGAGCCTAAGGCTACACCCTTCTGCACCGCTGATCTATCGTCGATGCGAAAGGAATTGCAAGATCAACGGATATGATATATTAGCAAATGAGAGGATTATAATCAACCTAAGAGCCATAATGAGAGATCCAAATTCATGGGAAAATCCATTGGAATTTATGCCGGAAAGGTTTATGGAAAATAACAACCACCCTAATAATAAAGGGAATTATGATGACTATGAGATGGATATAAAAGGAAGGGATTTCAAGATTTTCCCATTTGGGAGTGGAAGAAGAGGGTGCCCTGGGGCATCACTTGCACTGGCAGTCATTTATCAAGTGACTGCCACTGTTGTTCAGTGCTTTGATTTCGAAGTCCAAGGTGGGAAAAAGATTAACATGGAAGAAGGAAAAGGGTTCTCTGCAGGCATGGCTTCTCCACTAATTTGCTATCCCATCATGCGAACTAATCCCCTCCAATTATGCCAGGATATATAAGTAACTGTTACCAAGAATAAAGAAAACGGATGAAAATATATATATATATTATATATATTATCTAAAATAATTAAGTATCAATACTTGTATGTTCTTAGACTCTGTGATCTACCAGTATCCCAATCCAAGTCCATAGTTCCTTCAATGCTTTGAAGTTGCTTGAAACCATTCTAGTACACTTCCAATTTTAGCATGGTAACTAGTCGTGGAAATCAAGAAAGTGTTTGTCGGGAAGGGAGAATTACCAAAAGGAAACAGACATTTTGACAATGTCCTCTTTTCTTGCAATAACTAATGAAGAAACAATTGCAACGATTACCTAAAACCAAAATTTATATAATAAGAGCAAATAACATGATTAGTCAGGGCATTTTATATATATATATATATTGGTTGCAGTACTTTTCAGGCGTATTTTTAATATAAAAAAATTGTGCCGGCCATAACAGAGACAAATAAATGAGGCCAAAGAATTCTCCCTTCAGTTTTTATGGAATCAAACTGCTGCAGTACTCTCTAAATTAATACTAGTATTATATTAGAACAAACTTTGAGTTTACCAGGTCGTAGAACTTTTGAGCATCAAGAATGATTTTTTATAGTAATTTCTGGTAATCACCTGTTTTAAATAGTTGAGAAACATTAGTTTTTCCCTCTGAAGATCATTTATGATCTGTACGTAGATTCAAACATGGTTGACATCCAAGGATCTCATATTTTTCTTTGCTACCTTATTGGGATAATTTCCACTGTTCTCCTCTGGAGATTATTGAGGAATAGAACTGATTCACGTCTTCTTCCTCCAAGCCCACGAGCCCTTCCGATCATCGGTCATCTCCATCTCCTTCTTCCAATACCCCATCAAGCTCTACACAAGCTATCCGTAAGCTATGGAAGTTTAATCCACTTGTACCTTGGTTCTGTTCCTTGTGTGGTTGCTTCCTCCCCTGAAACTGCCAAGGAATTCCTCAAAACCCACGAAGCTTCTTTTTTGAACAGACCTAATTCAGCTGCTGTTGATTTTCTTACATACGGCTCCCAAGATTTCTCATTTGCACCTTATGGACCTTACTGGAAATTCATGAAGAAGCTATGCATGACTGAACTTCTTGGTGGTCGGACATTGGACATCCTGTATCCAGTCAGACGCGAAGAGATAAAGTATTTCGTTGAATTCCTTCTGGAAAAGGCAAAAGCCAGTGAGGAAGTCAATATTGAAGCTGAGCTCATCAGGGTGACCAACAATGTCGTATCAAGAATGCTTATGAGTACAAGGTGTTCTAAGAATAGTGATGAAGCGGCTGGAAACATCAGGAAATTAGTTCAAGAGACTGCTGAGCTCACGGGGAAATTTAATCTGTCGGATTATCTATGGTTTTGCAAGAATTTGGATCTTCAGGGACTAAACAAGCGACTCAGAGATGTTCGTCAGAGATTTGATGAGTTGATGGAGAGAATCATAGAGGAGCATCAAGAAACTAGGCGGAGGGAAAAACAAAAACAACATGGCGATGGAAGTCAAGGAATGAAAGATCTGCTCCACATATTGTTGGATATATCCGAAGATGAAAACTCAGACATCAAATTGACAAGACAGAACATAAAGGCTTTCCTCTTGGTACGTACAAAATTAAATTTGTCATCTCGAAAATTCAGGAGCTGGAATTTTTAATGGAGTTTTTTATGGCAATCCTAATTAAAAATGTGTGCTGCAGGATATATTTGCAGCTGGAACTGAAACTTCAGCTATAACAGTAGAATGGGCTCTAGCAGAGTTAATCAACAATCCAAACATAATGCAGAAAGCCATTGAAGAGATTGATTCAGTGACAGGAAAGACAAGACTCGTAGAAGAATCAGATATCTCAAACCTTCCCTACCTGCAAGCCATTGTTAAAGAAACACTAAGGCTTCATCCAACGGGGCCAATTATTGTGAGAGAATCAAATGAAGACTGCACTATAAATGGTTACAACATACCAGCAAAGACTAGGCTTTTTGTAAATGTTTGGGCAATTGGAAGGGATCCCAATCATTGGGAAAACCCACTGGAGTTTCGCCCAGACAGGTTTATATGTGGTGGAATAAAGAGCCAAATGGATGTAAGGGGACAACATTTTGAGTTCTTGCCATTTGGTAGTGGCAGAAGAGGGTGCCCTGGAACATCATTAGCATTACAAGTTGTTCAGACAACCCTTGCAACAATGATTCAGTGCTTTGAATGGAACCTCAGAAATAAGCAGAAAAATGGTAAAGTGGATATGGAAGAAGGGCTTGGTATAACCCTTCCAAGGGCTAATCCTTTGGTTTGTGTCCCAGTTGCCAGACTCAATCCATTCCCAGCAGTTTAACAGTCATCAGAAATGACCAAGAAAAATGTTTCCCCTTTTCCTATTCTTGATCTTATATGATTATGCCCTCGGTTTTGGGGTGCTAGAATTATGCTTTGATAAGATAATAATTTTCTTAGTCCTTACCTTCAATTTTTTTGGAATTCTCCTAATTGCTAAAAATTTTAATTAAAAAAAAAAAAAAAAAAAAAAAATCTGAATTACATATTAATCATAAATAAAATTAATATCACAAAAATAATTGCTCGTTATCTATTTGATAAGAAGAATATTTAACAAAGTCTTTTGTAAAGAAAAATTAAATAAATATGTAATCTTGATGTGTACAGTGTACTACATTAAAATGCCCCCATCTAGCAGGTTTGAGGTTGTCAATATTGACAGATCTTATCATCAAAGCATTGAAACAAAAGTTACAGATCTAGTAGATCTATCAACAGATCTAACTGAACTGTATCATATAAGCTAAATAGCCAAAGCCACTACCTTACTTCCCCATCTGGCTCTGATACCGAGGGGAAGGGAAGTGTGGCCCTAAACAGAAGGAGGAAACACACAAACAGAAGGAAAGTAAGGACGCATACGGAATGCATTCAAAAGTTTCAACAAAAGTACAACTATTTGCATCTTGGTTTAGTCCAAATTGCTGCAAAACCTCTTTCAACTGAAGGCCTGGACACAGCCCTTCTTCTTTGTCTTCGTGATTCTAGATTTTTAGAATTCCAAGATTCAATATATGCTTTATATAAAATAACCAGAGAGTTTTAGAGAGAGAAACTCCCACTTCCCTCTTCTTCCTTTCTGGTAGCCATCTATTCCTCTGGGTTTAGATTCCCAAACTTTGTATTTTCATTTTATGTTTTAATATATATATATATCTATCGTTGTTTATGTTTTATTTCTGATGGAAGGTTGTGCCTCCTAAGTGTTTGTTTGTTTCTTGTTTTGTTTATTTCTTTAAATCTGGTATATATATGGTACCGGCGTTCTGATTTCAGAACCTCTGGGTGGTTTACCACATTTATCCAAGTACCAGTTTTAATTCTGTTTAGATTTGTATGAATGGTTGGTTGTGCCACCTACTAGATTGTTTTTAATTTTTTTTATTTGCATTCCGTATGCGTCTTTACTTTCCTTCTGTTTGTGAGTTTCCTCCTTCTGTTTAGGGCTACACTTCCCGTATAATTTTACAGCCTTCTTCTAGAAGAATTTTTTCTTCGAATGGTAGATTATGTAATTTTAATTTTAATTTTTTTTTTTTATTTTCCATATTTATTTTCATTATTATTATTTCCTTCTTCTGTCTCTTTTTGCTTTATTGTAGTAAATTTATCTTCAGTATCATATATATATATATATATAAACAAACATGCAGAAATAAATATATATATATATATATATGGACATGCTTCGTTCTAACCAACAATATGTTATTGGTTTTAAAAGAAAGGCAACAACCATTCAAGAGGTAAATTCATTATACCTTTTGTATATAATGAATGAAGCTATAGCCGTTTAAAATTCAGTCATCTACTCATAATCAAAATTCCAGTAAATTCATTCATTTTTTCTTTTCTTAAATTAAGATTAGCATGCGAACGTGGAAAATGGGATTCTTGGTTTCTTCATGGGAGGATATCCATACAACTAGGTAGGTTTTCTATAATAAAAATGAAAAAGAGAAATAAAAAAGAGTTCAATTAGTACTTAAATAAACATTAAAAATAAAGAGCAAAAAAAATTGAAATCATAGTTTTTGATAAAATGAAGAAGTATAAGACATTGAAAATAATTTAAGAAAAAATATAAAAATAAGAAAAAAAATTTTTTGATAGAATTTAAGTAAATAAACATTGAAAATAATTTAGGCTATTTTTTTACTGGGATTTTTTTTCAAAATTTTAATCAAACTCAAAAAGAATAGTTGTACTTGTTTATAGGATATAGGGTAGGGTATAGGGCATAGGGTATAGGATATAGGGTATAGGGATGTAAAGGTTTAGGGTATAAGGTTTGGGTTCAAGGTCAAGGTATAGATTATAGGGATATAAGGTTTAGAGTTGTGGTATTGAAGTTTATGTTAAAAGGTTTTGGAGTTTTGGGATTAAAGGTTTTGGGTTTTGGGTTTTGGATTTTGGGTGTGGTATTGAGATTTTTGGGTTAAGGGTTGCAATATTGTGGTTAAAAATTTCAAACCATAACTAAAAAACTCAAAACTCAAAACTCAAATCTCAAATACCTAACCCCAAACCTTCCAAACCCTAAACCCCAATACCACAACCTTAAACACCAAAACCCAAACCTTAAACCTCATACCCTAATACCACAATCCTAAACCCCAAATCTCAGACCTTAAAAACCCAAAAACCCAAACCTTGACACTACAACCCTAAACCTAAATTCCCACACCCTAAACCCCAAATCCCAATACCATAACCCTAAAACTAAAACGGTAAACCCTCAACCCTCCCAAATCCCCAAAAAAAGTAGAATTTGAGTAAGTATTTGAAAATATTTGTAAGAAAAAAAAAATTGAAATCTTAGTTTTTTCAAAAAATAAATAAATAATTGTTTGAATTATAAAATAGAAATAAGCTAGGGGAAATATTTTTTTTTGGAAAAATTACTTTGAAATCATAGCTTTTTGAAGAAATAGAGTAAAATGGAATGAGAAAATATTTTTATTTGAGAATATTTAAAAATAAAATTTAAGTTAATAGTCTTTTAATTATGAAATCAAAGTGAAGAATAGAAATTAAAAGTAAATAATAATAAAATGTAGTAGGAAAATAATATGAATGATGAAAATAATTTTAATAATATTTAAAAATAAAATTTGAGAAAGAAAGAAAATAATAATAATTTTTGGAATTATATAAAATAGAAGCAAAAGAAATAGAAAATAAAAATCATTATGTTTTTATGAAATATATTAAGATAAAATACATTTGAAAAAATAATATGAAATATAAATTTAATATTTTCTCTCTCATTAAAAATAATAATAAATCTTTTGGTTGAATATTTGAGACGAAATTTTAGATTATAAAAATTATTTTCAAAGAAAAGAAAAATAAAAAAGCAACGCCAAACAGAACATGAGAAGGACTAATTTATTATAATTCCAAGATTTGTTCAAATTTTTGATACACTGAATATACGAATCAACGAAAACAGAAAGAATCTATAAAAACCAAAACCTGTAAACAAAAATAAATAATAATTAGACATCTAAAAATAAAGATCAAAGGATGAGAAGTATTGTTCTCTCTCTAGGAGTAGAACCCTCTCCCTTCTCTCCACAGAGATGGTTTCTCCACTAGTTCATCTAGGATCTCTTTGAATCGACTCACTCCGGCTGCAATTTTCTCACTTATCACGTTCTCCTCTTCTCCCCGTTCTTCGTTTTTCCCTCCCTTTTCTCACCAAGTTTCCAACCCCACTCCTTTCTCTATGGCTTCCCTGGATAACAATCTTGATCTCACTTTTAATGAACCCCATATTAATGATCTCAACAACCTGACTTTGGCCAGTAAACTCATATCTCACAAACACATTCATTACCGTGGTATCACTTCCATACTCTCTCAATCGTGGAATTTAGGTCCAAATCTCACTATTCATCAGCCTGACCAAAGTTCCATCACATGCACATTCACAACTCTTGCTGACTGCAATAGGATTCTGGAAGCGGGGCCTTGGGCCATTAAAGGGGCGCTCCTGAACCTTAAGCACTAGCCCCCCAACTTGTCCCATTCTGAGATCGACTTCACATGGTGTTCCTTCTGGGTCCAGATTCACCATATTCCACCAAATAGAATGAACGAGGAAATGCAACCCGTCTTGGCATCTTCATCAAACTTGAAAAAGACCCCCAGCTATATCGCGCGAGGAAGTTCATGCGGGCCCGTGTGATGGTTGATACTCGGCGTCTGCTTAAATCAGGTAGCTTCATCACCAGAGAGGATGGTACAAAATTGTGGCTGCAGTTTAAATACGAGAACCTCTCCGATTTCTGTTACAATTGCGGTATGTTGGACCACTTGGCGCCCGCATGCCTAGATGCCGGTCAACACCCACAGCCAATCTCAGAGGACACCGTTCAATTTGGACCGTGGATGCGCGTGCAGGGGTCCAGTAAATTCAAAACTCCTCGTCAAAATTCCAAGAGACCGGGCACCCCTGAGCGGGAAAACAATTTGTCATCTTTGGCTAAAAGGACAGATAGTACAACCAAGGACAGCAAAGGAGGTACCATTTCCCTCATAGACTCCACCCCCTAAACTACTTTTTCTGAGATTACTTTGACCTCTCAGCCTTCCCGCGAACCTCTAACAGACGTGTCCAATACTCCATCTAAACCCTTCCACAATTCTTCTTCATTGGTCGGTCCTATACCATCCCCCATCCACCCTGATACTGAATTCCATATTGTTCCACCCTCCAAACCCCCTTTTTCTTCTAGCAGGCCCCACTCCCCATTCAGCCAACTCACCCCTCCACATGTCCGCTTGCCTATTGTAACTGGGCCGCCCACTACTACCCCCTACTCACTTATTCAGAATCCCATAGTCCAACAACCCAGCCCACATCTCTCGGACCTGCAAATATCTTCTAATCACCAAACCTATTCCATTCAAGCCCAAACCTTTGCTAAGCCCCATCGCCCACCTAAGCGCTTTCTACCCACAGCAGAGTTCATGGTCAAAAAAAGTAGACATATACCTGAGGACATCATGAGTGAATCATTCTCAAATCTTATCATCAAATCTGCTACTCATGAGAAGCATCTCTGTCCTGAAGTTGGCAAAGCTAGTACTGCTGTTTACACCGAGGAAAGCATAGCCATGGTTCGACGCAGGTTTATCGACGTGAAGAGGTTAGCACGCAACAAAGGAGCAGTAAACTCCACTTCAGTGGTTCCGGAGGTTCTGCAGAAGCTGCCCACCACTACAATTTCAACTCAAATGGCTGAGGCGGCGAGCCCATTCATGCCCCCACAGGTTCCATGATTGCCTTAGTTTGGAACTGTCGTGGGATTGGTCAACCCACGACAGTAAGAGCTCTGAGAGAGTTAGTAAGATCTCATAGACCAAATGTAATTTGTCTTTCTAAAGTTAAATATAGTTAGGTAGATAGAATTTACAAGCTTGTTCAGTCCCTCAAATTTTCTGAGTATGAATATGTCCCGCCACGAGGCAGTGCTGGCGGTCTGTTGCTTGCATGGAATACTTGTGTTCAAATGAAAATAGTGGTTTCTAATGAATATTTCATTAACTGCATTATTTTTAATGATCCTCATTCAACCCCTTGGCAGTTCACCAGTATATATGGACTTTCTATCCCTTCTTTACGTCAAGAATTTTGGATGGTTTGCATGGCATTGGAGCAGCTTTTTTGGGACCCTGGATGTTAGTAGGCGATTTTAATATGACTTTGTCCAACTCTGAAAAAATTGGAGGCCGGAATTCTGCGTCTTCTAGTAGAAATGCTTTCCGCAGGATGATTAATGAGAATGACCTTATTGACTTGGGATTTGTTGGCAGAATGTTTACTTGGAACAATCGTCGCAGTGGCAGTGCCACTATTCAGGAAAGATTAGATCGGGGCTTAGCCAATGACGCATGGAGAATACTGTTCCCAAATGCAACCATCACTCACCTTGCAGCCATACAATCTGATCACAAGCCACTCCTGGTTCATACCACACCTCAGCTCCATTATCTCCCCAAGCTTTCCGATTTGAATCAATGTGTACGACACACTCGGACACTAGCACCGTGATCCAAAACGCATGGAACAGTTCCAAGTCTTTAGTCTTGAAACTTAAGGAGACTAAGCTTGCTTTGAAAGTTTGGAATAAGACAGTTTTTGGTCATGTGCAAACCAAGATCAAATGCCTCAAACTCCTCATTCAAGAACTCCAAGACCAACCTCAAGACCAAGATTCATTGCAGCTTGAGAATTCGATTCAAAGAGATCTTGATGAACTACTAAAACGAGAAGAAATCCTCTGGAGAGACAAGGAGAGACAAGGCAAAAGCCAAATGGCTCGAAGAAGGGGATGCTAATACCCATTACTTCCACCTTACTACCATAATACACCGGAGGTACAATTCTATTATCCAAATTCTTGACTCTCATAATACTTGGATTACTTATCACAATTGCAGGGGGTTGAATTTCAGTCCTATTTTACTCATATCTTCTCTAGTGTTTGCCCTAGCTTTCCGGATGACTTGCAGGTTCTTATTATGCCATGTATCTCCGACGATACCAATTGTACCTTAATGGAGGTTCCTACCCAGGCAGAGATTCTAGGTGCTGTGATGTCCATGGGCAATTATAAGAGTCCGGGCCCTGATGGTATGAGTGTTGTTTTTTATAAGAAATATTAGCATATCATCGGTGCTGATGTAACCTCCACTCTTCAAAAGTGTTTTGCATAGCAACGGTTTCCCAAGTCCTTCAACACTTTTATTACCTTAATCCCAAAAACGGACCATGCTTCCAGAATGGATCATTTTCGACCTATCTCACTTTGTAATGTTATTTTTAAGATTGTGACTAAGATCATTACAGGTAGACTGAGGAACATCCTTGAGGATATTGTGCACCCCAGCCAAGTAGCTTTTATCCCGGGTCGCTCTATAGGAGATAATTCTATCGTCCACCACGAAGTGATGCATTTCATGCAGCATAAGAAAGGGCCAAAGGGTTACATGGCCATTAAAATTGATCTTGTCAAAGCCTATGATAGGGTGGAATGGACAGTTCTATTACACTTACTCCACAAGCTTGGTTTTAGTCCTCACTTTATTCGATTGATAGAGGCAGGCATCACCACTGCTCATTATTCTATTTTGCTTAATGGGGCTCCTTTTGGTTTTTTCTCAGCAGGTCGGGGTTTGAGACAAGGGGACCCTATGTCCCCTGCCCTATTCACTATCTTTTCGAATCTTCTATCCCGTATTCTCTCTCGAGCGGAAGCAGCTGGGCATCTCAGTGGCATCAAAGTAACTCGTACTAGCCCAAAAATTACCCATCTTATGTATGCTAATGATTTGGTTATCTATTGTAAGGCTACTAATGATGAAGCACTTTCTATAACTTCCTTCCTACAAACATACTGCCAATGGACTGGTCAAGAGATTCACTGGGGCAAATCTTCTGTCCATTTCAGTAGGAATGTTAGTCGGACACACCGAAGAAACTTGTGTTCGATTATGAGAATCACAGAGTGTGATCATAAAGGTAAATACCTGGGCCTCCCTTTCTGCAAATTTAACTCCAAGAATGAAGCATTCAGGGAGATTGAGGATCGTCTGGCAAGCAAACTCTCAGGTTGGAAAAGCAGAACTTTATCCCTAGCTGGAAGAGTAACTTTAATCAAGTCAGTGGCGCAAGCTATACCAGGTTATGTCATGCAAACTTTCTTCCTCCCCAAGATTATGTTAGCAAGATTGGATCGATCTATTAAGAATTTATTTTGGGGATTTAAAGACTCTCAAGTTCACCACTTGCATATTAAATCTTGGGATTCAATATGTTTACCAAAAGCAGTGGGTGGTCTTGGTATTCGGCGAATGGAGGATCTAAATACTGCCTTAATTACTAAAATGGCATGGAATATTTGCATAGACAGCCCCAAACTATGGGTCCAACTGATCAAATCCAGGTACTTACGCGGGCGGCACATTCTTGATATGGAAAGGACTTCACAAGCATCTTCTTGGATATGGGGGGGCATCAAACAAAGTCTCAATCTACTCAAAATTGGATGTTGCTTTCAGGTTGGCGCCCACTCCTTGATCAACATCCGAAAAAATCCGTGGTTGCCATCCCTCCCTGAATTTAAACTCCCTTCTTCATTGGAGTTCCCACAGCATATCCTATTTGTTCATGATATTATGAGTCCGAATGGTACACAATGGGATGCGGATAAAATTCACTCCAGCTTTCCCCCACATATCAGCAACATCATCCTCAAAACTCCGATACTTGAAACGGAGCAAGATCGCCTCGTATGGGTTCCCTCCACGTTAGGAGAATTCTCGGTTAAGTTTGCTTATAGAGAACAAATACGAAGCCGCAGTCCAGCCCTCAATGCTCAGCTTATGGAAACTTGGAATCAGGTATGGAAGCCTAATTTCCACACTAGACATAATATTCTCCTGTGGAAATTAGTAGCGAATGTGCTGCCAACTTTGGATCACATAGCCAGGTTCGTCCCTGTACTCACTACTTGTTGCTATCTATGTGGAGAATTGGGTGAATCCTCCCATCACTTGCTACTTAAATGCCCAGTTAGCCGAGTTCTCTGGTGGAACTCTCCTTGGAATATTAGAATTGAAATGTATGAATATATGGATATGGTGCAATGGATCTTTATGATGTTGGGTAGGCATAATATAATACCGGTTGATCCTACTGAAAATGGCAGTATTTATGATAGTGGCATTCGAACAGATGTGGATGCTGAGAAATAAGATTTGGAAAGGGGCTCAAGTTCCTGAATGGATTTTTCCCGCCTGGTCAACGCTACTTACATGCGTTACTGGAATGCCACTGCCACCAAACATGCAGGCCGCCCCAATAGCTCTACCCTGTCAACAAACCTCCAGTGGAAACCACCATTAGCTGATGAAGTTAAATTCAATTTTGATGCCGCTTGCAAAGATGGTATGACCACAACTGGAGTAGTCCTCAGGAATTCAGCAGGCCGCGTTCTTGGAGCTTGGATTGGCCACTTTGTGTCGGATAATCCCTTCTGCGCAGAGACTGAAGCGGCTGTCCAAGCTTTGAAGATCGCTACTGAAATGAACATTGCTAAAGCTACATTTGAGGGTGATGCAACTATGGTGATTTTGGCTCTGAATGGTCTAACCCAGCATGACGATTGGCGAGCTCGTGCTAAGCTGAATGAGGAGCGTTCTTTATTCTCAAGTCATTGTTTTTGGTTTTTGGTGTATACCCCTAGATCATGTAATTCATATGTCCATAAACTAGCTAAATGGGGCATTAACTCACCTGCTTCCACCAGAGTTCTGGAATGGAGGGGATGTTAACTGATGCCAGCTTACTTAGCGATCTTGTTCCTTTATTCCAGGCAATATATATTCCAATTATCAAAAAAAAAAAGGATGAGAAGTACTAACCTTGAAATGTAAGCCCATCGCCGCCGCAATGGCGGCGGATTTTTCAGTTACTGCCGCCGCCAAAAAAGCAAAAATAAAAGTTTCAGACAAGAGTAAAGAAGGAAGCAAGCAAAGTACCACACTAACCTTGAAAATGGATGCCCCCTGCAGTCTTTTCTTTCCCGTCATTGCTCCTCTTCCTCACAGTCATGTGTCAATTTTTCAGTTACTGTGCAAAGATTGGGAATTAACACGGTCAATTTCTCTCCTTTTACTGGAGAAAGATTTATCATTATGATCCCACGAATCAACAGAAACAAACTAATAAAGAAAAGAGGGTTTAGTCAGTACTTACAATGGAGAGCGCCATCAATTCATCATCTTCTTCCACCACGAGAAGAAAGGCAGAAAATTAATGAAACTATACATATATATATATATATATATATAGAGAGAGAGAGAGAGAGAGAGAAAGGCAAAGAGGCAATGTGCAGAGAAAGAGAGAAAAAGGGTTGGGGCTGGACTATGTTATTTATACACACGAGATACGCTCCCCCACCCCTGTATCTCACCACCAACGGTCAAGAGAAAAAAAATCTATCTGCCAGCAATGTTCATTTTGACTCAATCTTGATTCCATGAAGCCCAATGGTTATATCTTATATGTCTTAAACCCAAATTTTATTTATTTAATTTTTTTAAATTATGGCCATTGGTCCAATTTTTTTTTTTGAGAAAAAGTTCAATAAAGTTTGAAAATAGAATTTACCTAAATATACGTTGAAAATATTTGGGATCATAATTTTTTATAAAATTAAGTAAAAATAGGAAAGAAGAAAATATCTTTGAAAATGAAATTAAGTAAATAAAAATTGAAAATATAATTTGAAATCATAGTTTTTGATTTAAAAAAGTGAAATAAAGATGCCAGTGATAAAAATAATTTTTGATATTATTTGAAAATTAATTTAAGTAAATAATCATTGAAAATATTTGAAATAGTTTTTGATAAAATGAAGTAATAAAATGTGAAATAAATCGAAATGAAAAAAAAAAAAAAAAAAGAAGTTAATGTTTGGAAATAGATTGTACGTAAATAAAATCATAATTTTTGATAAAGTGAAGTAAAGATAAGAGTTTGAGATGATACATTATTTTTTTTTCAATAATCTTTGAAAAAATTTAATTAAGTAATTTTTTGAATTATAAAATAGAAGTGAACTACTAATAAAAGTGAATTAGAAATCAAAGATTTTGATAAAATAATTATTAAGTTTTTGATAATTTAAGGTTTAAGAGCTTAGAAATGCATAGGGTATAGACATTGGAGTATAGTGTTTAGGAGAGCATAGGATATATAGAGTATAAAGGTTTAGGTTATAATAGAGTATAGGGTATAGGGTATATGGTAGGTATAGGGCAAGGGTATAGACTATAGGGTTTAGGGTAGGGTATAGAGTATAGGGCATAGGATATAGGGTATATAGGGTACAAAGTGTAAGGTTTAGGGCACAGGGTATATATGGGATATAAGATTTAGGGCATATAGCTTAATATTTAGGGTACGAGGTAAAGTTTAGAGTTATGGTATTGAAGTTTAGTTTAAATGTTTTGGGATTCTGAGATTAAAGGTTTTGGATTTTGGATTTTGAGTTGTGGTATTAAAGTTTAAGGTTAAGGGTTGTGGTATTGTGGTTAAAAATTTCAAACCACAACTCAAAAACCTAAAACCCAAACCTCAAATACCTAACCCCGAAACCTCATACTTCAAACCCTAAACCCCAATACCACAACCCTAAATCCAAACTCCAAACCTCAAACCCTTAACCTAAACCCCAATTCCACACAACCTTAAACACCAAAACCCAAACCTTAAACCCTAAACCCCAATACCACAACCCTAAAACTCAAACCCCAATACCACAATCCTAAAACCCAAACTCTAACACCACAATCCTAAATCCCAAATCCCAAACCTTAAAACCCAAAACCCCAAACCTTGACCCAAACCCCAACCCTAAAACCCAAACCCCAAACTCTTATCCCAAACCCCAATACTACAACCCTAAAACTAAAACCATAAACCCTCAATCCTTAACCCTCCCAAACTCTTTATAACCCAAACCCTAATTAATACCCATAACCCTGAAGCTCAAACCCCAAACCCCTAACCACAATCCCCAATCCATAAACTCAAACAACTCTTCCAAAATACAAAACATATGATTACGAAAAATATTTTTTAAAACAGTTTGAAAGTAAAATTTTTAAATAAATAATTTTTTGAATAGATGAAAATAATTTTAATAATATTTTAAAATAAAATTGAAGTAAAAAATAATTAATTATAAAATAGAAATGAAAAAATTTAAAATAAAAAAATGCCATTGAAAAAATTTGCAAAAATATTTTATAGTCATCATTTTTTTTAAAATAAAATGCTTTTGAAAAAATATATTAAGATAAAATACATTTGAAAAAATAATATGAAATATAAATATAATATTTAATCTCTCATTAGAAATAATAATAATAAATGTTTGCTTGAATATTTGAGACGAAATTTTAAATTATAAAAATTATTTTCAAAGAAAACTGTAGAAAAAGGGCGGGAAATTAAAAGAAAAATAAAAAAGCAACACCAAACGGAACGTGAGAAGGACTGATTTATTATGATTCCAAGATTTATTGAAAATTTTTGATACACAGAATAACGAATCAAAGAAACCAAAATGAGAACCAACGAAAACAGAAAGAATCTATAAAAAAAAAAAAAAACCAAAACCAACAAAAAAAAATAATAATAATAATTAGATATCGAAAAAAGATCAAAAGAAGAGCAGTACTATACTAACCTTGAAATGTAAGTCCATCGCTGCCGCAATGGCGGCTGTTTTTTCAGTTACCGCCGCCGCCAGAAAAGCCAAAATAAAAATTTCAGACAAGAGTAAAGAAGGAAGCAAGCAAAGTACCACTGACCTTGAAAATGGATGCCCCTGCAGTCTTTTCTTTCCCGCCATTGCTCCTCTTCCTCACAGTCGTATGTCAATTTTTCAGTTACTGTGGAAAAATTGAGAATTAACAAGGTCAAATTCTCTCCTTTTATTGGAGAAAGATTTATTATTATTATCCCACGAATATTGATAATTAACAAGGTCAAACTAATATGCTCTGTTACCGTGAGAACATGCAAATTCTCGATTCTTGAAGTCTTAATTGGATGACAAGAAATCTTGGTGGATTTTGCGTAATGAAAGTGAAGAAAACAAATTAATTAAAGAAAGAAAAGAGGGTTTTAGTCAGTACCTACAATGGAGAGCGCCATCAATTCATCATCTTCTTCCGCTACGAGAAGAAAGGCAGAAAATTAATGAAACTATATATACGCAATGTGTAGAGAAAGAGAGAAACAGGGTTGGAGCGAGATTACGCTCCCCCCCACCCCCGCATCTCAGCACCAACGGTCAAAAGTCATTTTAAAATCAATCTTGATTTCTTGAACCCCAATGGTTTATGTCTTAAACCCAATTTTATTTATTTGATTTTTTAAATTGTGGCCGTTGGTCCTTTTTTTTTTTTTTTTGAGAAAAAGTTCAGTAAAGTTTGAAAATAGAATTTACGTAAATATACATTGAAAATATTTGAGATTATAATTTTTTATAAAATTAAGTAAATATAGGAATGAAGAAAATATCTTTGAAAATAGAAATTAAGTAAATAAAAATTGAAAATATAATTTGAAATCATAGTTTTTGATTTAAAAAAAAAAATTTGCGAGTGATAAAAATAATTTTTGATATTATTTGAAAAATATAATTTAAGTAAATAATCATTGAAAATATTTGAAATTAGAATTTTTGATAAAATGAAGTAATAAAAAGTGAAATAAATCGAAATGAAAAAAAAAATGATAATGTTTGAAAATAGAATGTACAAAATAAAATTATAATTTTTGATAAAGTGAAGTAAAGATAAGAGAAATAAAGATTGAGATAATAAATTTTTCTTTTTTTTTTTAATCATCTTTGAAAAAATTTAATTAAGTAATTTTTTGAATTATAAAATAGAAGTGAATTAGAAATCAAAGATTTTGATAAAATGAAGAAAAAAACTTAAATAAAGTTTTCGATAATTTAAGGTTTAAGGGCTTAGAAATGCATAGGGTATAGAAATTGGGTATAGTGTTTAAGAGGGCATAGGGTATATAGAGTATAAGGTTTAGGTTATAATAAAGTATAGGGTATATGGTATATGATTTAGGGTATAGTATTTAGGGTGTAGGATATAGGGTATTTGGTATATTGTTTTGGGTATAGTGTTTAGGGCATAGGGCATAGGGCAAGGGTATAGGCTATAGGCTTTAAGGTAGGGTATAGGGCATAGGGTATATAGGACATAGGATATGGGGTATAGAGTGTAAGGTCAGGACATATGGTATAGGGTATAAAGTTTGGATTTAGGGCATAGGGTATATATGGGATATAAGATTTAGGGCATATAGCTTAAGATTTAGGGTATAGGGTATAGTTTAAAGTTATGGTATTGAAAGTTTGGTTTAAAGGTTTTGGGATTTTGGGATTTTAAAGGTTTTGGGTTTTGGATTTTGGGTTGTGGTATTAAAGTTTGAGGTTAAGGGTTGTGATATTGTGGTTAAAAATTTCAAACCACAACTCAAAAACCCAAAACCCAAACCTCAAATACCTAACCCGAAACCTCATACTCCAAACCCTAAACCCCAATACCACCAACCCTAAATCCAAACTCCAAACCTCAAACCCTTCACCTAAACCCCAATACCACAACCTTAAACACCAAAACCCAAACCTTAGACCCCAAACCCCAATACCACAACCCTAAAAGTCAAACCTCAATACCACAATCCTAAAACCCAAACCCTAACACCACAATCCTAAATCCCAAATCTCAAACCTTAAAACCCAAAACCCAAAACCACAAACCTTGACCCAAACCCCAATACCACAACCCTAAAACTCAAACCCCAAACTCTTATCCCAAACCCCCAATAGTACAACCCTAAAACTAAAACCATAAACCCTCAACCCTAATCCCAAACTCTTTATAACCCAAACCCTAACACCCATAACCCTAAAGCTCAAACCCCAAACCCCTAACCACAATCCCCAATCCCTTAACTCAAACAACTCTTCCAAAATATAAAATATATAAGTACGAAAAATATTTTTTAAAACAGTTTGAAAGTAAAATATTTAAATAAATAATTTTTTGAATTATAAAATAGTAATAAAAAATAGAAAATAAAAGTAAAATTTTATAAGTGGGAAAAATTTTTGAATTATAAAATAAAAGTGGAAAAAATTGAAAAATTATATATAATAGTGTTAAAAAGTAGAATTTGAGCAAGAGTTTAAAAATATTTGTAAAAAAGCAATTTGAAATCTTAGTTTTTTAAAAAAATAAATAAATAATTGTTTGAATCATAAAATAGAAATAAGCCACGGTAAATATTTTTTTTGAAAAAAAAAAAAAAAAGAATTTGAAATCATAGCTTTTTGTTGAAATAGAGTAAAAATGGAACAAGAAAAAAAATATACTTTTAAAAATCTTTAAAAATAAAATTTAAGTAAATAATTTTTTAATTATAAAATCAAAGTGAAGAAAAAGAAATTAAAAGTAAATAATAGTTTTGATGCATGAAGTAGAAAAAAAAAATGAATGATTGAAAATAATTTTAATAATATTTTAAAATAAAATTGAAGTAAAAAATAATTAATTATAAAAGAGAAATAAAAAAAATGCCATTGAAAAAATTTGCAAAAATATTTTAAAATCATAATTTTTTTTAAAAAATAAAATACATTTGAAAAAATAATATGAAATATAAATTTAATATTTAATCTCTCATTAAGAAATAATAATAACAAATGTTTGGTTGAATATATGAGAGGAAATTTTAAATTATAAAAATTATTTTCAAGGAAAACTGTAGAAAAAGAGGGAGGGAGGTATAAAAAAAAGCAACACCAAACAGAACCTGAGAAGGACTGATTTATTATGATTCCAAGATTTATTGAAAATTTTTCATACACAGAATAACGAATCAAAGAAACCAAAATGAGAACCAACGAAAACAGAAAGAATCTATAAAAAAAAAAAAAAACCAAAACCAACAAAAAAAAATAATAATAATAATTAGATATCGAAAAAAGATCAAAAGAAGAGCAGTACTATACTAACCTTGAAATGTAAGTCCATCGCTGCCGCAATGGCGGCTGTTTTTTCAGTTACCGCCGCCGCCAGAAAAGCCAAAATAAAAATTTCAGACAAGAGTAAAGAAGGAAGCAAGCAAAGTACCACTGACCTTGAAAATGGATGCCCCCTGCAGTCTTTTCTTTCCCGCCATTGCTCCTCTTCCTCGCAGTCGTGTGTCAATTTTTCAGTTACTATGGAAAAATTGGGAATTAACAAGGTCAATTTCTCTCCTTTTACTGGAGAAAGATTTATCATTATGATCCCACGAATCAACAGAAACAAACTAATATGCTCTGTTTATTTTTTTAATCAAGATTACCGTGAGAACTTGCAAATTCTAGATTCTTGAAGTCTTAATTGGATAAAAAGAAATCTCGGTGGATTTTGCGTTATGAAAGTGAAGAAAACAAATTAATTAAAGAAAGATTAACAAACAAGGTCAATTAATTACAGAAAACAAATTAATTAATTTATATAATTTTTCAGTTACTATGGAAAATTTGAGAATTAACAAGGTCAATTTCTCTCCTTTCACTGGAGAAAGATTTATCATTATGATCCCACGAATCAACAGAAACAAACTAATATGCTCTGTTTTATTCTAACCAAAATAAATTCATTACACCTGTTTTTTTTTTAATCAAGATTACCGTGAGAACATGCAAATTCTAGATTCTTGAATTCTTAATTGGATAACAAGAAATCTTGGTGGATTTTTGCACAATGAAAGCGAAGAAAGCAAATTAATTTAAGAAAGAAAAGAGGGTTTAGTCAGTACTTACAATGGAGAGCGCCATCAATTCATCATCTTCTTCCACCACGAGAAGAAAGGCAGAAAATTAATAGAGAGAGAGAGAGAGGCAATGTGCAGAGAAAGAGAGAAACAGGGTTGGGGCTGGACTATGTTATTTATACACACGAGATACGCTCCCCCACCCCCGCATCTCACCACCAACGGTCAAAAGAAAAAAAATCTATCTGCCAGCAATGTTCCTTTTGACTCAATCTTGATTTCTTGAAGCCCAATGGTTATGTCTTAAACTCAATTTTATTCATTTAATTTTTTTTTTAAAATTATGGCCATTGGTCCTTTTTTTATAAAAAAAAAAAAAAAAAAAAATGATAAAGTTTGGAAATGGAATTTATCGTAAATAAACATTGAAAATATTTGAGATCATAGTTTTTTTAAAAAATTAAGTAAAAATAGTTTAATTTTTTAAACTATAGCCGTTGGTCCAATTTTCTTTTCTTTGGAAAAGAAGTTGGCCCAGTTAAATATTGCCTCTTTATATATATAATAATAACTTTTTTAAATTTGTTAATTAATTAATTATATAAGGTTAACTATTATATATTTACAAAAATTCTTTTTATAATAATAGCAATTTTACTTTTTTAATATAATGATACAACGAAATGACTAAAATACTCTTAAATTTTTTTTTTTTAAACTAACAGAGAGTTAATAGAAATTTTAACCAAAGGGACCAATGTCATATAATTTATCATAGTTCAGGGATCAATATCACAAAAAAATTAATTTATGGACCAATGTCACCAGATAACCATAGTTTGGGGACTATTTGTGCCAATTTGCCATTTAGCTAATAACAGAAGAAATATGGATTTACTGACGTGGCCTGCAGGAGTAGCCCTCCCGTTTTCAGCCCACAGTTTTGTTCAGTTCTGAAATCCACCATCCGTTTTCAACGGCTTTTTTTTTTTTTTTCTTGCTCTTCTTCTGAGGATTATATAATGAGAATTCTATAGCGATATCCAGTTTTCTTTTCCTTTTCTTCTTTGTAGATTAATCCATCGATCTTTTCGTCTAATTTCATTGGGCTGTATCTGTTTGTAATTAACCTTACTGACTCGCAATTTTTATCGGATCGAATTCTATTTCGGAAGCCTCCGCTGTAACGGAAAAATATGGGAGAAATTCTGCATTTGATTTGTCTATAACTCTACTTAGATCTTCTTTCAAGTGGATTTCGTTCAATTTGACTCTTTTGGTTGTTTGAATTTGGTGGGTTTGTTGTGAAAATGGTTTCTGTAAATCTGGGAATGCTGCATTATGTATTAGACCATGTGTATGGTGCATTTGTGCACAGAACAAAGCTAAATCCCCCATTCTTTTCCAGAGGATGGGGCGGCAATAAGCTTGAGCTTTTAGAGAGAATGATAAATCAATTATTCCCAAATCTTGAAGGCGAGAATTGGCCACCAGTGTTAGTTGAACCCATTTGGAGAACGGTTTGGGAATCCAAGACTGCTTCTTTGAAAGAAGGGGTCTTCAGAACTCCTTGCAATGAACAGCTTCTCAATGCGTTGCCTCCTGAGAGTCACACCGTAAGAGTTGCTTTTCTTGCTCCAAAATCCGTGCCCCCACAGAGGATGGCCTGTGTGGTTCACCTTGCAGGTAACGCGGTATATATTTATAACTTCTTCTTTATTAAATTATAAATCAGTTTCTTGAAACATAATCCTTTTGCTTTGCATTGATAAAGATTTTTTTTTTTTTCCCTGTCCCGTTTTGTGCTTATTCACAGGCATGATAAACTTGATCAATTCTGATGAAATTAATAGTCAAAATATGTGTTTATTTGCATGAATTCTCTTTGCCCTAATCATCCATATGATGAACGAAGGATCATCCACCAGGCTGCTAGACCCCTAAAGTAGTAGTGTCTATAAGTTTTCGTATTAAGTTTATTTTTCTGTGATATCTAGTTCCATGGTTGGGAACTTACTACACTCTTTAGTACTTGGTCTTATCAAGGGATCTGAATTTTTCCTGCTTTAGTAGTACAACAACTTACCTGGAAGGAGGCAACCCTGGAACCTGTGATTATTTAAGCATGTATTCTGGAAATGGCATTTATGCAAGAAATCTGATTTCTGTGTAAACATTTTTGTAGGTCCAAAACAGAAATGAACAAAGAAACCCTAAATCTCTCTCTCATTTTTATGACCCTTAATCTCATTTCTATGATAAATTAAACCTGTAAATATACCTACAAGGGAAGATGCTGTGCAAAGTACGATTGCCAATACTAATGTCTGCTGATTGAAAGCCAAAGTGGAACAATTCTTTCAGAACCAAACCTATTTCTAGAATAATATACTACGAAAGCTATTATAACTCTACGTACACCAACTCCCGTGTGATTGTTTCAAGTGGTCTTCTCTTTTCCCTCTGAGTTTCTTTTGAGTTACCATGACAATAAAATGCTACTTGCTTTGGTTATCTTTGCATTTTTCAATCACCTTGATTTGTTTAATGATGGAAGACAAGGATTCACCCTTTTCCAGGCACTGGAGACCACACTTTTGAGCGAAGATTGCGTCTTGGCGGACCTTTATTGAAGGAAAATATAGCAACTATGGTGCTTGAGAGGTGATTGTTCTGTTCCAAATTGATTCTCCCTCTCTTGTTATTTATTGAATGCAAATATTTTCATTCGCGATGCTTCTTAGTTTGATCTGCTTATATAAAGTTACATATTTTATAGCCCTTTCTATGGAAAAAGACGTCCATTGCTGCAGCGGGGTGCAAAACTCTTGTGTGTGAGTGATTTACTTTTGCTTGGAAGAGTCACTATTGAGGAGGCCCGAAGTCTGTTGTATTGGTTAGACTCTGAAGCAGGGTTTGGAAAAATGGGTGTTTGTGGAATCAGCATGGGTAAGAATGGGAAAAAGCATTTACAGTACCCCGTTCCCCCCACAAAGAATGGAAAAAGAAAAAGACTTGAAAAAAAAAAAAACTGTGTAATTGATTATGGCCTGAAGTCTCATAGTTAACCATCTCCCTATACTCATTGAGCTTCATGAAAAACTAAGCATTACTTTTGATATGAGAAACCAAATAGTTTCCGTTCCACAATTGTCTGGAGAACAGAAAATTTTTTCATTGAAAGTATAGGCTGGGATAAATATGACAGTTCACAGTTCTTACTGTTTATTGCAGTTTGGTTTTTTCAAGATTTGCAAGAAGGGGCACCATCAATTATATTAAAAAAACAGAACAAAAGAAGACTTATTTTTATTTTTGTTAATTTTTCCATGATATCTATCTACTAGGAGGAGTGCATGCAGCTATGGTTGGATCTTTATACCCTACACCTGTTGCTACTCTTCCGTTTCTGTCTCCTCATTCTGCTGTTGTGGCATTCTGCGAAGGGGTACTGAAGTATGCCACAGCATGGGATGCACTGAGAGAGGACCTAGCTTTGCAGAAAGTTTCTATGACACTTGAGGAAGTGAGAGAGAGAATGAGAAATGTACTCTCTCTCACGGATGTGACCCGCTTTCCAATCCCCAAAAATCCTAATGCTGTTATATTTGTTGCAGCAACTGTAAGTGCTATTTTGTGTAACTCTCAGTTCATCCTGATCTGTCCTGTGTGTCTTCCATAGAAGAGAAAAAAAAGTCTTTTTATGTTTTTTGAAGGTTTGAAACATGATCTGATGACAGGATGATGGATATATACCAAGGCACTCGGTGGTGGAGCTGGAAAAGGCTTGGCCTGGGTCAGAAGTGAGGTGGGTTACTGGTGGACATGTATCTTCCATACTTCTACATACAGGTGAATTCCGCAAGGCAATTGTGGACGGGCTTGACAGATTACAATGGAAAGAAAAAGAATCCCCTTCATAACATTAGCTAATTAACATAGCTCCTCTCCTCAAGAAGAGGATTTTAACTTGTGATGACCTTTTTATTTGCTTCTTTTCATTTCCACTGCCCTTTCTTTCTTGAAAAGAAATTACAGGGATGTACAAACAAGATAAACCATTGTTGTATTATAGAAATATTTTCCTTACAATAAATAGCCAAATAATTAAACCAAATTAGTCTCTCTCTCTTCTTCTTTTTTCGGTTAGTTCCTTCCATTGGTAAGAATTAAAGTGAGAATATTACAATTAAAATTAAAATTAAAATAATAATAATAATAAAGACAGCAGTGTATATATAGTTATACACACACACTATTAACATTTTGAAGAAACCACGTATCCTTTGGTCTTTGTGAGTGAAAAGGGATTATCATTTATCAATAATGTGAAGTAAGTACTGATCATTTTGGGATTGACAACATATCCAAGAATATCCAGATCCGTCGGTCTGCGAGGAAATGTACAGCAAGGGTTTGCCCTTACTCAGTGAAGCTCTTATGTGGTGAAGGTTTTCCTCTTTTTGGAACTTTATTGAATTCTTTTTATATTTAATATATAAAGCTAACAGCTCTGGTTCATGAAATTAAAATAAATAAATGTATCTCAGGATCAACTTAAGAACATGAAAAAGAAAAAAAAAAAGTCGACGTTCGAAAATGGACTGTGAAGCAGCAAGTCGACGCGTTTCTGCTTCTGACTGACTTCATTTTCAAACTTTGAATGCATGGTTGCCAATTAGTGCTTCTGGCTCCTGTGCTGTCATTCCATATGATAATTGTCACCCACACCCCCCCACCATCAATTACTTATTACAATTTTATTTGTATTATAATAAAAATATTCAAATGAATTATTTATACATATATATATATATATATATATGTTACGAGAGTGAGGAAGAAGAATTTCGTCGGTTTTGCATAAAGTCTAACGAAGAGTTACGAAATCATTAGTCAAATAGCAAAAGATCTGCCATTCCCCATCACATATAAATACAACATATATTGGGTGTCCCCATCCAAGCCAAATTGCGGCAACAGCCTTGATTTAGACGAATTTAAACTAATAAATTAAAATTTAATTTATTAAGAGACAAGGAGGGTGCATTACTCTATATATATATGTATATATAGATATATGGGTATACGCGCGGCAGTGGACTGACCACTCCATGATTACAAACAAACAAGTTGAGAAAATCAAAATGAAGAAGATTTCTTCTCTGTTCATATTTTCCCTCTCCCTTCTTCTCTTCTCTTTGCTATCTCCTTGTCTCTGTGCCACTAAAAAGGAAAAGTGCAACCCTCAAGACAAAAAAGTGTTGTTGCGGATCAAAGCGGCTCTGAACAATCCCTACCATTTGGCATCATGGAATCCTGATACAGATTGCTGTGATTGGTATGCTATGGAGTGTGACTTTAACCCTCCTTATCGAGTCATTGCACTCACCATCTTCTCCGGCAACATCTCCGGCCATATCCCCGATGCTGTCGGCGACCTACCCTATCTCCAGAACTTAGTCTTCCGGAAACTTACTAACCTCACTGGTCAAATCCCACGTGCTATCACCAAGCTCACTCATCTCAAAATGCTTAGACTCAGCTGGACCAATCTCTCTGGACCCGTCCCTGCATTTATTTCCGAGCTTAAGAACCTTACTTTCTTGGACCTGGCGTTCAATGATCTCACCGGTTCAATCCCTCCCGAACTCTCCCTGCTCCAAAACCTGGATGCTATTCACCTGGACCGCAACAAACTTACCGGAACCATCCCTGAATCCTTCGGAAACTTCAAGGGAAAAACTCCAGATCTTTATCTCTCTCATAACCAGCTCAGTGGACCTGTTCCCAGATCTCTAGGGAACTTGAACTTCACATATCAGCTCGACTTCTCTCGCAACAAGCTTGAAGGCGATGTGTCGTTCTTGTTTGGCAAGAACAAGACACTTCCAATAGTTGACTTGTCAAGGAACTTGTTCGAGTTTGATCTTTCCAAGGTGGAGTTTAATGATAAACTGCAATATTTAGACTTAAACCATAACAAGATCTACGGGAGTCTTCCAGAAGGGTTGGCTCAATTGAGCAATCTGCAGTTCTTGAATGTGAGTTACAACAGGCTCTGTGGTCAGATTCCAACAGGGGGAGAGCTACAGGGCTTCGATTCCACTGCCTACTTCCACAACAGATGTTTGTGTGGTGCTCCTTTGCCTTCTTGCAAGTGAAAGGTCGGTACTGGCGCATGAATTTGCTGGAGGTGGTCCTTGACTCCCCTATTACTAGTGTGTGTAGAAATTCTAGTACTTCTTTAAAATCCTTCTTTGAATAACGTAGCAGGACCCAAAAAAACAGCTTGTTATATAAAATGGTTGATCATGCACACAAATCACTTGTGTACTCAAACTCAACAGAAATGTCAACTTGAAATTTCTGGATATACATGCTGCCGCGAAATATTTTTCAATTTTCATAATTTTGAATTTTGGATTATTACGAAGGCAGCCATAGTTTTTCTAGGTAACATTCTTGATGGGATTCCTTTAAGATAAATTAGGCTTGTAGCAGTAACTAGTAATTAGTAAATCATGAGAAATGAAATCGTGAACTAATAAAATTTGAGAAAATAGAATAGAGAGATACGAGTTTAGGGCCATTTGGGGAATGAATAGTTGGGCTCATATCTCATCCATATAACTGGATTGAAATGATTGTATCGGTCATGGACCTTTGTATTCATTCAGCCCTTTCAACTAATCCTGATTCCTGATCCAGCAATGAAATAGTTTGTTAACGGGTAGGCTTTACACTGGATATGGGCACTCTCTCGTTAACCACAGCATTTTAACAAATAAAAGTAGCACACAAGATTCTTTGGAATTCATTGAATCAGTAATAAGAGAAAAGAAAGTGGGATTAAAGGGAATAAAGATGGAGAATAAAGGGTTATAAAAGCATCTTTATTTGGAGGCACGGATGGTCCTCTTTCCATAAGTTTTCTGTATTACTTTTGCTTTTTCTTTAAGCTCCACTACTGCTATTCTTTAGCTCTGAACAAAAAAATACTACTTTCATATGCCATGGCTGCCACTTTTATTGCTGGAATATCGAGAGCCCATGTTTACACCACAAAGATACCTTGCTTCATAGAAACAATATTAGAATGACCAAGTTTTTAATGAATATCTGACAAGTATTAATTTGAATAGGAAGGGCAATGTAGTAATATCACGAGCTGTGGTTGAAATGAAACCTTACCAATTAACAGAGAAAAATAATATAGTAAAGCAAAAAATACAAATGATTTTGAAGTCTAAAAAGTGTGCAGTTGTCATTAACAATACGGCAGCAAACGTCTTTTGCCAAAAAGCCTTGACTGAAGCAATTCAAAACTACTAGCACAAAAGCTGGCCATCTCCAAAACCTGCGTTTAACTAAAGCAATTCATTTAGAGTTATTCTATGTCCAATCCATCATGCTTTCAAGTGAATGCGGCAATCATACAGGCAACTATCAAATGTCAAAACGTATTTTGCCTTTTCCTGTCTCTACATGATTAAAAAATAAACTTTCAGACAAAAGCATACAATTTGCTCACCCAAAGCAGTGGTTTTATAGCCATGAAGCAACCAAAAATGCAAAGCTGACAGAAGTGCAGGCTGTTGCCAACAAGATTAATTTACCCAGCCACAAGCAGAATCTACATAGTTAAGTGAAGCCGCCAACTACAATAGTCATGCAACAGCACTCTTCAGATACTGAAAATCAGCATTCCTTGTCAAACTGATACAATTCTCCAATATCAAAATTCTCAGGAAATCTGTAAACATTGTACGTCTTCGCTCACAATCAGAGGCCAGAACTATCAATCCCTGGCGGCCGCACGGTTCATCTTTAAGCACTTCCTGCTGGTACTTCTCTTTGCATTGTGAAGATTGAGATTCACTTGAGGTCTTCATTCCATCAGATAACCAAACTTGTAAGTCCATCATCCTAAACTTACTGTTTATCCTAGACATGGTGCAACCAGTTTTTGAGTGAAAATAAGCAGGCACTTTTAAACCCACTTATGGTGCTCAACTTCTGTTACTGCAGCAGCAGAATACCATTCAAGATAATGAGTAATCAAGCATCTTCAGCTCAGCCAGATGACTACAAGATCAAGGATACGAAACCTCAACTTGGAGAACGTTGGCCACACGGAGGATTTCGAGGTGGGGGAGGGTGGATTAGTAGCGAGAGAGTCACAAGCACTTACGATCTTGTTGAACAGATGTACTATCTTTATGTACGAGTTGTTAAAGCAAGAGACTTACCTCCAAACCCAGTGACTGGAAGTTGTGATCCATATGTAGAAGTGAAACTAGGGAATTATAAAGGTAAAACAAAACGTTTTGAGAAGAAAACAAACCCGGAGTGGAACCAAGTCTTTGCATTCTCAAAAGAGAAGATGCAATCCACAGTTCTTGAAGTTTTTGTTAGAGACCGAGAGATGGTGACAAGAGATGAATATCTAGGGAAGGTAATCTTTGACATGAATGAAGTGCCTACAAGAGTTCCACCAGATAGTCCATTGGCTCCTCAATGGTATAGGCTAGAGGACCGTCAAGGACAAAGCAAGTTAAAGGGTGAGATTATGCTTGCAGTTTGGATGGGAACTCAAGCTGATGAAGCTTTTCCAGAGTCATGGCACTCAGATGCAGCTTCAGTCCAAGGAGAAGGCGTATACAGCGTGAGATCAAAGGTTTATGTCTCTCCTAAATTATGGTACCTCAGAGTTAATATTATTGAGGCACAAGATGTGGAATCCCAGGACAAGAGCCAACTCCCTCAAGTTTATGTAAAGGCTCAAGTGGGAAATCAGATACTTAAGACAAAACTGAGCCCAACAAAAACAACTAATCCATTCTGGAATGAAGACTTGGTTTTTGTAGCAGCAGAGCCTTTCGAAGAGCAGTTGGTGCTCACTGTTGAAAACAAAGCAAGTGCTTCCAAAGATGAACTAGTAGGAAGGATAAACTTGCCACTGCACATCTTTGAGAGAAGGTTAGACCACCGTCCAGTTCATTCTCGCTGGGTCAACCTTGAAAGTTTTGGATTTGGAGGCATAGAAGGAGAAAGGAGAAAGGAACTCAAATTTTCAACAAGAGTTCACATCCGTGCTTGTCTTGAAGGGGCATACCATGTATTAGATGAATCAACTATGTATATCAGTGACCAACGCCCAACTGCCCGGCAGTTATGGAAGCAGCCAATTGGGATCCTGGAAGTAGGCATATTAAGTGCACAAGGACTACCAGTGATGAAGCCAAAGGATGGTCGAGGGACCACTGATGCTTACTGTGTGGCAAAATATGGATTGAAATGGGTAAGGACCAGAACAATCCTTGAGAACTCCAATCCGAAATGGAATGAACAATACACGTGGGAAGTTTATGACCCCTGTACGGTAATCACATTGGGAGTCTTTGACAACTGCCACTTAGGAAGCAGTGAGAAACCATCAGCTGGACCTGCAAAGGATTCCAGAATTGGGAAGGTGCGAATCAGGCTATCAACACTAGAGACCGACCGGATATACACTCAATCTTATCCACTTCTAGTTCTGAAGCCATCTGGAGTCAAGAAGATGGGGGAACTTCAACTAGCCTTCAGATTTACTTGTTTATCACTAACACATATGATATACCTCTATGGCCGGCCTCTACTGCCAAAAATGCATTATCTGCATCCATTCACAGTAACCCAATTAGACAGTTTGAGATATCAGGCCATGAACATTGTAGCATCGAGGCTTGGTCGAGCTGAACCACCACTGCTGAAAGAGGTTGTGGAATACATGCTGGATGTTGATTCCCATATGTGGAGCATGAGAAGAAGCAAAGCTAACTTCTTCAGGATAGTCTCTGTGTTCGCGGGTATAATATCCATGAGTAAATGGCTTGGTGATGTCTGTCAATGGAAGAACCCAGTAACTTCAATTCTAGTACATGTCCTCTATTGCATATTGATATGCTACCCAGAGTTGATACTCCCTACCATTTTTCTTTACATGTTTCTCATTGGGATATGGAATTTCAGATTCAGGCCAAGGCATCCCCTCCACATGGACACTAAAATTTCTTGGGCAGAAGCAGTTCATCCAGATGAGTTAGATGAAGAGTTTGATACCTTCCCTACATCCAAGCCTCCAGATATTATACGAATGAGGTATGACAGACTCCGTAGTGTGGCAGGAAGAATCCAAACAGTGGTTGGAGATATGGCAACCCAGGGAGAGAGATTTCAAGCCCTTTTAAGTTGGAGAGATACAAGAGCAACAAGTCTCTTCATCGTTTTCTGCCTTTGTGCTGCAGTAATTCTCTATGTTACACCTTTTAAAATGGTAGCTCTGATAGCAGGCTTATACTTAATGAGACACCCACGGTTCAGAAGCAAGATGCCTTCAGTACCGAGCAATTTTTTTAGAAGACTGCCATCCAAAGCTGATACTCTGCTATAAAACAGAAGGAAATAACTTAACAGTCTTTCCTTCTTCAATTTAGTGTTGTACGTTTGCATTAATTTTAATGAATTGATACTTGTAAGCTTTGTCAGTTTCCAATTTAATGTACTGCAAGGAATATTCAGAGAAAGAGAGGGGAAAAACCTCATTTAATTTTTGGACAGCTCCACAAAACATTTTTCTAGACAATTAATTTACCAAAACACTCTTAGAAGACAAACTGAAGTGTCCAGGAACAAGGGATAAACAAGTTTGTCCCTGTAAACAACAGCAGGAATATAAGGAGGAAAAAATACAGATGAAGAAATAGAAATATTAAGATAGAGAGTCAATTTTTATTCCAAATAACTTCCAACTTTTCCTTTCACATACATTGGCACAAAAACCAACCAGTAATGACTCTTCAAGAAAGCAAAGACTCTAAAATCACATCTGCTGGCCAAAAAATCGATACTGATGACAGGAAAATGGAAAAATGTTTTTCTGCATTCACACCTAATATTTTCATTGGAAGCATAAATGCAAACAAATCAAGGAAGCAGAGATGAAGATAAAGAGTACAAAAAATTCTCTAAAATTATGGTTCTAAGATAACTAGAACAAATAGGAACAAAGGCACATGAAAAATATATGTATCAAGTACTTACAGGAGCATTTTTTCCTTGTCTTAAGCAAGGGTATCCACCGGTAGCAAAACCACAATTCTAGGCATTCAGCTAAACTTAATATGATTGCAAGAACAAAAACCATGCTTCAAATTTTCTATTTAATTCCTTCATTTTTTTTTTTTTTTTTCTATTTCTTCTCTTTTGGTGAAAAATGAAGATGGGTGTTTGAACGTAACCTAAGGGAAGTTGTAAGAACCAATGAGAAAGGATAGCCACAACAACAAAGGATATTAAAGATATTAGCCTGACACCATAATAGGCATAAAAATTAGACATTGTTTATGAAGATAGCTGAGATACTTCTCTGTGAAAATAATTATGTTGTTCCAAATATCCAGAAAAGTCAACACACTTTGCCATAGCTGGATGTCTCAACACGAACAAGCTACTGAAAAATTAGAACAGAATCCATCTAGTTACAAACAAACTTCAGACTGAACCTGTAAAGCTACACTCGGTCAGTCATCAAAATTGAACTTCACCTAGTAAATCAAAATGCCAAAAAGAAAAAGTATTAACATATTCCATTAAATTAACACTCATCTAACCAGTTCTCGCTCGCCAGACGGCATCACACCCGAATCGCCTGTCACCTACAGCAGCGACTTCTTGTCCCGTGATAAGGCAGAGAAAAATGCATGTTCGGCGAATCGATAAAAAAGACTAGCATAACAAAACGGCGTAGTTTGATACTCATATAGGCCACAAGGCCCAGGTATCTTCCTTTCTTTTAATGGCATCGGATCAGAAATCTTCATATGACTGGTAAATCTTCAAACTCCTCTTCTTCTTCTTCCTCCATTTTTTTTATATAGGTTTTTCAAGAATTACAATATATATATTTAAACTTGGAAAATTCTCTGATTTAGTCCCTTAATTATTTACATTTTTCTAAATTGGTCCTATTACTTTAATTTTATCCAAATTGATCTTTTATCTATTTTTTATTTTTAAAATTGGTCCTCCCAACCAAAATTTGATCAAATTACCGGCATATCCATTAAATTAAATTGATATTTTGATTATTTCATGTTAAAAAAAAAAAAAAAATGGAATAGATATATTAAATTTATTCACATCTCTTTACCTTTTGTTGAAAAAAGTGAGTACTTTAGCTAAACTATTATATCTATTCTATTTTTTTTATTGTTTTTCTAATATGAAATGATTAAAATACCCTTTCGATTTAATGGATATGTCGACAAAGTAATCAAATTTTGGTTGGGAGGACCAATTTGAGAAATAAAAAATAGATGAAGGATCAATTTAAATAAAATTAAAATTATAGGACCAATTCAAAATTAAGAGACTAAAAGAACTGTCCATTTAAACTTTTAAATGACACAAATTTGTATAAGACTATCTTTAGACGTCTTTTGTAACCCGAATATGTAAACTCTGTATTTCTGATACTGTGTATATATATATATATATATTTTGCAATCCACACCAGGTGCAAATTAATTTTAATTATATAAATAAAAGATTATATTATATATTTATATTAAATATAATAAATAAATAATTTATAATTATATATTTTTTATTACAAATAAATATATAAATAATATATTTTTTTAAAGATAATATATAAATAATTATTTTAACTTTATCTTCTTCGCGATTGAACTTTAATATATTGATTTTTTTCGTTACGTTAAGAGATTGATTAAAAAAAAAAATTAAATCTTAATCTAAATATGTTAAAAATATGTCATTAATATATATATATATATATATTTAATGAATTTAATTATATTTATTTTTTAATGAATTAATTTATATGTATGTTAATTAAACTTAAATTAAATTATGTGTATTTTTTAAAATTCTTTAAACTTGTTAAAAATTTTGAAAGTAATTTAAATATTTAAATATTTTTTATTTTTAAAAACTTTTGTTATTGTTTAAATATTTTAAAGATGTATATATTTTAAATATTTGTTAGGTTGTATGTTTATCCATGTATTTAGTAAATATATTATATATTTTTATATATTCTGTTTAATTTTTAATGTATTATATATTTTTTTATATATATCTTCAAGTTGTTGATGTTAAATTGAATAATAAATATACAAAGTATATTATTTTGTATACTCAATGTATTGAGTTTTGATTTAATGCCATTTTTTTTTATTTAAACATTCTTATTTATTTTCATTGAATATTAATGTGTATATATATATATATTAATTATATGAATTTGAAGGATCCGCTAAATTGATTAAGGGGAATTGAATTATATGAATCTAATGAATTTGATAATTTTTATTCTTTAATGACTGTATACGTATGTTAGTTGAACCATCTTTTTATTTTTTTTAATTAAACTTTTCATATATATTTTTTAAATATTATAAATATACATGTATATATATATATATACAAACATATTTTTAGATTGTATATTTATTTGTTTGTTTATTCAATGTATTATATATGTATATATATATTAAATATTCAATACATTATATTTATATTTTAATATATTATAATGTTTCTTTCCATTGTATTTGTACTTTTTAATTTATACATTTTTTTTGGAATTTAATCATTTTTATTTTTTTAAAGTCAATTTTTTGATAAATACGATGTGGTAATATATATATATATATATATATATATATTTATGATATAAGATACCTATGTAATATTTACAAAATTTAATGATTTTTAATTTTTGTAAGAAATATTAGTATATTTATGAGATAAGATACCATGTAATTTTTATATAATTTAAATAAATATATTAATATTTTTTATATTATTAAATTTTTAATCTTTATATAATTTATTTAATTATTATATTTATTTAATGTTTTTAATCTTAACTTTTGAATTTCTTACCATTTTTTAATTCTTAATTCTTATCATCATTTTTCTATATTTTTTAAGAATTTACAGGTCAAAAAGATAAAATAATCATAATAATAATACCATTCAAGATGAAAAATTCCAATACCAAAGTAGTAATAATAATAATAATAATAAGTATAGAATTGTTTTCTGAATTTTCTAAGAAAAATAAACCTTCATTGATGTATCCATTTTTTTTTTAATGAATTGATGGTAATTAATTTATTATAAATAAGATTTTTTTCCCCCTTTTCTTGAAGTTTAATAACTTTTAAATTCTTACATAAAGGAGAATTATAATTACTAATTTTTTAAAATTATAATTATCTTAACTTTCTAAAAGCTTGAAAATTATAATTATTATTTAAATTTTGGATATAATTATTTAAAAATTTAAAATATATTTTACACTTTAAACGAAATATATGTCTCATATATACATATAAGTATTAAAATATTTACCAGATAAATATACATATTAGTACCATTTTTTTTACTTGCAATTTATTTTTTTTTATTATATAATAAATAAATCATAATATTTCTAATTAGTATCATAAAATATTTTTTTATTTGTAGTTAATTTTTATTTATTATATAATAAATAAATCATAATATTTAAAAGAAGTATACTATTGTCAAGGATGAATGAAACTGGTCCAAAAAAAATTATTATGTCCCAACTCCAATATCTCCAATCCTTTCAGATTTGTAATCTCTTCAGGGATGACACTAGAAAAGTAATTATTGTATAAAATTCTGCAAGAAGAAATTTCTTAGTTACATAAATATAGGAACATAATAAATAAACAACAATTTATAAAGAGAAATATAAGACTTGACAAATCAAGATAAGGAGGCTATCACTGATATTATATTTATCAATTCAAATTTTTATATTTGACATAATTTTTAAAAATTTGACCAAAAATTTTAAAAATGAGTTAAATACGAGAAAAAAAAACATACATATTTTTTTTCCATAAAATAACCCAATAATAATAAATCTAAGGTAAGAAGAAAATGATCATCTAATATTAGAAATAATTTTGATCTCAAAAAAGAAAATAACCTCACGAACCCATTTCAGCATCAATCTTGGTAGATATTTGTTGGTGATTTTTGGACTTCAATACGTGTAGAAGAGAATCTTAAATTAATCACAACATTTTTAAATCATAAAATCATACAATATTACTTGAATTTAAATTTGTATATTTGATTGAAAATTATCATAATTATTTATCATTCTTTTATTTGTGGTAAATTAAATTTTTAATCTTTTGAATTTTTTATTTTTATTTTTATTTTTATTTTTATAGAAAGTCCAGTGAAAGCAAATTAAAGTGTGGTAAAAAAAATTTCGATTGCAAAATATTGCAAAGAGCGTACCTGTGAAAAACATAGTAGAGAACCCTAGTTGTGGATAATTCCTTAAATCTAGATTGTGGAGAAGAAATGTCAAAAAAAAAAAAAAAAAAATTAAACAATATTATCTAGATTACACAACTATGTCGTTGGAAGAAAAATAATCTTCTAGAAGAATGCATTGAAATCATAGAAAATCCAATGAAATAGAAGTTAAAATGTGGTAAAAAATTAAATTTCAACGGTAATATTACCTGAAGATAATTGAGAAAAGAAACAAAAAAAAATTCTTTTGATGATTTCTCAAATCCAGATTGTAGAGAATAAATGCCAAAAAAAAAAAAAAGAAAAGAAATAGAGTAAAAGATGAAACAAAACTTCGAAAACAGCGTATAATAATTGTGGAAAAAAAAATACCAAAAAAAAAAAAAAAAAAAGAAGAAGACAAAACAAAACACCGTAAAAATAATGTATAACATTAAGATTACCAAAAAGTTAAACAATATTATCAAAATTATATATCTATGCCATCCAAAGAAAAACAATGCTCTGAAATCTTATATATATATAAAAGATATAAAAGATGTCCTTGCCGTTTGTTCTACGTACTGGTCCAAATGAAACATACGTACACCAATGTAAGAACCTTGGTAAATAATGTATGTATGTACAAATATTACTCATGCCAGTACTTGATAGAAAAAATTATATATATATATATATATAATGTTTCTTTCCATATATGTGTGTGTAAGAGAGAAAGAGAGAGAGTTTGAATTGAAAATTTGAAATTAGACCAATAACCTTACCAACTATAGCAACCACAGCCTGGAACATTTTTGTATGCATTAGAACTAGTACACATTTTAACTAATCCATGACCCTTTTATATATATATATTACAAAGTAAAGTTAACTAATAATTATTCTTACAACATTTTTCCTTTTTTTTTTTTTTTTTTTGATGGGAAACTTTTTTAAGTAGTGACAAATCAAGAACTTAAAAGAGATGCGAAGACATTGAAAAAAAAAAAAAAATTACTTTTAAACCTTAAATAAACTCTTCAAAATTAATAAAATAAAAGTGTGTCCGTTACTTTTTTTTTTTTTTTTCCTTGAATATTATTATAGTACATCAAGAAGAAAAGAGAGAAAAAAGAAAAAAAAAAAAAAAAAAAAAAAGAGTTTATATATTTTAAAAATGTTCAGTCAAATATTGTTTATTATTATACGTGAAACTAAGTCACGTTTGTCATTAAGTTAATAACTTAGAAGAAATGTACCGTAATATTCTCCTGATAAATATTACTTTTATTTGTCATTTTAAGAAATTTAGGTAAATTTATAATTATATTTACTCAAAATATCCATAAATTAATGTTTTATAGTACTAATATTTTAAGAATTAATTATTCTATATAAAAATATGAAAAATTAAATAATATTTTGCTTTTTAAATAAATAAAAAAAAAAAAGATTTTTTTTTTAAGTGTAAAAATTATTCTATTAATTAACAATTAATAGAATTGGTGTGGTTGGTGGATTTGGTCAGTTTCTTCACAAAATCTTTGTTTGGACAAGTTAAATTTTGTGAGAAAAAAAAAAAAAAAAATCAAATGCACTAACTTATTATATATTAAGGACCTACTAAATAAAAAATTTAAAAAAAAATGAACCAAATACACTAAATTAAGTCTTAAACATTAGGGACCAAATCAACCAATTTTTCTATTTTTTATTTTGGTAAATTCTGTCACAA
Organism: Marsdenia floribunda; assembly: GCA_035583425.1. Taxonomy (NCBI): domain Eukaryota; kingdom Viridiplantae; phylum Streptophyta; class Magnoliopsida; order Gentianales; family Apocynaceae; genus Marsdenia; species Marsdenia floribunda. Next base: position 11,681,401 of record JAXGGT010000094.1, on the reverse strand, counting down.
ATATTTACAACTGCTAGTGGCAAAATAATGAAAGTTTCACATTTTGAAATATATATATATATATATAATTAATTAGAGCAATTAATTATAATTAAAAGGATGGTAAGGTGAACCATAATTTTCATGTGGAAAAAAAAAAAAAAAAAAAAAAAGCATCATTAATTAAAAGAAAATAATTTTACAACTAATTATATATAATTGAAAACGAAAATCCTGAACAACAAAAAAGTGGCAGCTAGAGTTATATATATATAAATATATCTATAGTAGAAGAGTTCGTCACCTAAATATATATTGTGCATGCAACTGCTTGCACAAACGCCAAACGAACACTGCTGGTTCTCTTCTTTGTCTTTTCTTACTTTCAGTGCAGCAACAAACTCAACCTCTCTATCTCTCTCTCTCTCTCTCCTGATCTTCATCAACCAATTCTATTTATCATACAGTACTCCTTAATTACTTCTGATCCCTATTTTCTCAGTCAGAAATGGCTGCTAGTCATCATAGACCCTTCAATCTTCTCTTGATCCCAGAAAGAAAAAAAAAAAAAAAGAAAGAAAAAGAATCAAGAGAGAGAGAGAGCGAGAGAGAGAAGGATCAAATTAAAGGAAAAGAAAAAAAAGAAAGAAAGGGTTTGATTCTACTATGGTGATCTTGAACTGGTTACTTCTTGTCTATCTATACATCTCTAAAGAACTTGAAAGACATGAAGTTAAAAAGAGTCTATATATATCATCATAAAAGGATCTGGAAATAACTAGGGTTTTCCTTTTTTTTTTTTTTTTTTTTTTGCTTTTTACTTCTTATTCCTGCCTAGGCCTCGCCAACCAGAGGGAACTGAGAGCGCGGAGGCGGTGGAAATACTCAGCCATTGCTAGAAAACACCGTGCAGCTTGGCGGGTTGTGAGGATCTGATGCAGCCGGTGGATCGTTTGATGCCTCAGATTATCAGCCTGTAAGTTATCAAAAATTTATTACACACTTTTTTTTTCCCCCTTTTTCGAGTTTACATTTGTCAAAAACAAAACAAATAAACAAATAATGTTACAACTCATGCATGTATGTTTGACCTTGGAGATAGAGAAAAAAAAAAGGAAAAAAAAAATAAAAATTGAAGTTTAAGGCATCTTTGGTTGCTAACAAGAAATTCTTAAACATTGACCTAAAGTATACTTATACAAACTGTCTACCAATATATATATATATATATATACATATACATGAATTTCAAAACCTCCTAAATAATTATTCTTTTGACTAAGATTTTAATTATCTTCATCCATTACAACATATATATATATATATATATTTTATTGGTTATTACAATATATATACTCTCTTCTGCTAAAGAATTTTAATATATATATTTTATTGGTTATTACAATATATATACTCTCTTCTGCTAAAGAATTTTAATATCTATTGACCACCGCATATTGAAAAATCAACAAGTATAAGTTTTATAATTAGATTTCTCTCTCTTCTATTGTACAATTTTGTCATTTCACAAGAAGCGATATCACAAGTTTCATTGTAAAAGTAAAATTTTGTACTATATTTATCTTAGCAGGTGTGACAGTCCAAATATATGTAATCCTATTCCAAATAATTTGAGTCATTAATAATACCCAAAAAGCACAGGTGAAAAAATTACTACGAGTAACTGTAATTAATTTAAAATTCTTAAAAGAAATCCTCCATTGTATATATATATATATATATATTTTTTTTTTTCCTTTTTGGAGGAGGAGTAATCAATGGACTGCTTCAGATTATCTACTTCCAGACGAAACGGTTACGAAGTGACATCACTTCAGTATGGGCACCGTATCACTACTACAAGGGATAAATAAATATATAGATATATATATATATATTAGGTATATCCCCCCGAACTTCCTCATTATTTCTGGATTTTCTTACAAGCTTTTAATTTCTTGATATTTATTTTTTGACCTTATTAGTAATTTTCCTAATTATTATATATATATATATTTTGTTGTGGGGGGAGGGTGTAATAATGTTTTCCTTAATTTCCTGTTTCTGTTGGCACTTCTTAGTGTAACTTATGTTTCTTCATGTGAAAATATGGATGGACCGCGGCGGGGTGTGGTTTAAAACACCCAGTACTTAAAACACCCATGTGACAAAAGTTAAAAAACAAATGGGCCATGGGCTAAATGATTTGGACAAGAGTGGCCCACATGTGATCTTGTTCGAATCTAACTCCGGGGAGAGAGAGGTTTGTGAGCAGGAAAACCATCATCCATCTCTCGCCACAATTAATTAATGTTACTCCTCTAGGGTTTTCTTTCTGTTACTACTTCTTTTATAGAGAGATTCTATGAGTTGTTCATCGGTTGGAGTAGGTCTCCCAACCCAAGCAACATAAATATATGTCATCTCCTCTCCAGGGCCCCCACTAGCTAACCTTACAATATATATATATATATATTATATGCATGCAATCTAGAGAGCCACGTATGGATGTGTGTGTGTATGCTAACTATGAAAGTGAATTTTCCTAGTTAAGGTTTTAGGTTAATATGGAGTAGTACTCCTATTCTTGAAATGACGATTAATGTATAAAAAAATTAATGTAGGTAGGTATGCAGGTAATAATAATAATAATAATTGGATGGATGTGTGAATATGATGATGGTACGTACCTGTCGAACAAAGCCTTCGAGGGTGGAGAGCTTGTTCATGGCGAGAGCCATTTGGCTCATGTAGTTAGCCATATTTGAAGGGCAACTGAGAGCATCAGAAGAGATGGTGTCGGAGAGGGACTGGTTGAGAGCATCAAGGCCTTGAGACAGAGCTTCTTCTGCTTCCTGTGTAGACTGCTGTAATCCGCATATTCCCAATAGTTGCTGTTCCGTTAATGGCTCAATTTGGTTCATTACGATCTACAAGAAAAAGGGTCGAGGTCCCCCGATAGATCCAAAAAAAAATTAATTATTTACTTACTTCTATACACACACACACACATATATATATATATATATTAGCTCTTCGTGGAGAGGAGAGACTGCAAAAGGTAGTAAAGACTAAAGAGACGTGCAAGTATATCGTTTATGTCATTCTCTCTCTCTCTCTCCCTCTCTCAAGAATTCGGGTAGTATCAGAGGTAGCTTTATGGCTCAGTAGGGAATAATACCTAACAACACCTTACAATGGAAAACTTCACGATATCATTTCGTCATCCATTTTATTGCAGTGTGTGTGTGTGTGAGGATGTTCTCAGAGAAACCAGAAAAGTTCTTGCAACGTGCAAACAACATGTTTGTTCCCATACCTCATCAAGATCATACAATTCTCTGATCTCACCCATTATTAAACCTTTCCTTCTCATCTTTGTCGGGTTCATGACATCTTTTCAAGAATGTAATAAACAACAACGCTATACATAGAACCGAAAACTGTTTGCATATATATATGTACACGCTTGGCATCTCACAAATACCATTGTTGGTTAAACTATATGCAACTACAAAGCATATACATATATATTCTTACTAGGGTTTTGCAAGATGACAATTTTTTTTAACCTTATATGTTTCCAACTTGTCCTTTTCTTGCCAGAATGTTTATTAACTTCTAGTGCCTGCCAATATTCTTTATGTTCTCTAGTGCACCGAACCAAACCCCCTCTCCACTCCCCCCACTCCCAATCCCCAAAAAAACCAAAAATAATAATAATAAAATAGAGGGTTCTTGGGATATACCTTGATCAGCTCGGAGGGACGAAAGCCTCCCATCCACATGAAGCACCTCTCCGCGGGAGTCTTCCACATGCCAGAGACAAGATGGAAAACATCAGTCTTGGCGATCATGCTTTTCAGATTCATCACTTCATCAAAGTGTGCCAAGCAGTTGTCCACGAATAGTCGAAGTTCGTTCTCAGGCAGATGCTCCTGCACCGCATTCCGAAGCTCGCACATCAGACGATGATGCTCTTCCAGCCATCTCGAGTATTCCATGTCGAAGACCGCAGCATCTTCAATTCAAGAAGAAGTAACCAGCTTAGGTATTCCCCAGAAGATATTATTATTCTTATTATTAACACAACAAGAGTTTTCACGTTATTGAAATATTGGCCGTACCTGAACTGATGTTACCCATTGGAACCGGCATGCCTTGTTCTCCTCCCAGAAGGCCACTCCCACCAAAATAAATTCCCTGAAATATATATATTCCCAAAAAAGCGCTCTTTGTTAAAGGAAACAAAAAAAAAAAAAAACCACAGACACACACACGCTACTAGTAGATTAAGTTCTGATATAAGCAACACTATTGTTCCTCCAAGGGAATCTTACTTGAGCCCTAGCTCTTTGTATTTCTTGCTCCAATTGAGTAAGCTTGATCCTACTTGACTCTAGCTGCTGAACATAAGCCTGTAACAGATCAAGTAGAGCCATGAGATGTACTGAAAAAATGCTGTCGTAACACATTTCTTTTTTTTTTTTTAATTAATTGTGTGTGTGTGTGTGTGTGTGTGGTGGGGGAGTGGGGGTAGGGGGAAGGGGAAAGCATCGGACAATAATTAATTGATTAATTGCTTAACATTTTATCTGGGGAGTACACTGCTGAAGACTGACCTTTTTCCTCAGCCTGCTTTTCCTTGCTGCCTCCCTATTCTGAGCAAGTCTCCTCAGTGTCTGGGTACAAAGTGCAATAAATTCGGATTTCATAAAAGAAGGTAGACAAGAAGAAATTCATCTTTTCCACAAACACACACCCAAGAAAAAAAAAAAAAAAAAAAAAAAAAAAAAAAACACAAGATGCCACTACCTTAGGGTCTGGTGTTTTGGGTCCTTCCTGTTCAGAACTTGAAGTTGGACCTTTGCGGTTTCCCTCACGCTGCCAAGATAACAAGCAATTAAATAATATATATATATATATGAAGAGAAAATCTCAGTCTGCAAGAAACTATAATTAACTAATTAATGATTAGCCTATGCCGGCATATTCCTCTCATACATATGATATATATATATATATATATTAAACTTCAGTCTACCTTAACAGTTTTGGCAGGTTCAGTGGATCCAGAAGCAACATCATTTCTTGCTTTGGAATTGGCCAGCTCCATGGACGGCTCGGATGATCTCTTGGATCCGCTGGTAGATGGCGAACTCGAAACTAATCCACCACTTGCCTACCAAAAACAAATATTATCAGAAAAAATAAATAAATAAATAACCCTTTAAAAAAATAGTTATAAAATTGTAAGTTTCTAAGATCAAGAAAGGAAACATCCTTTATTTTTTTTTTCTTTTTCTTTAACGGTATATCAGAGTTTATACCTTTGCTGATGGTTCTACATGCATGGGCTGAGAAGGGAAAATGTTCAGAGTTGGAGGTCTCATCCCAGAATTCTCTGCAGAAGCATCACGAACATTAAATTTATTTTCCAGTCATGAAAATGAAGAGAGAGAGATTGGAGAAATAGGGTTTTCGAATTGGTCATGCATTTGATCAGCTCTCTGCTCAAAAGCAGATAATTAAAAGGAAGAGACTCATGAAGTAAAAGCGGAAAAAAAAAAAAAAAAAAATCTTTTATTCGTATACTTTTCAGTGCAAACGGAAACTGGTGGAAATTGATGATCAGAGAGTTTACCACATGTCATGATCCAATCTCCAGAAAACAAGAATCAATTAAAATCAAAAGGACAACAAAAACGATTTTCTCGAAAACTGCAAGAAGAGAAAAAAAAAATTCAGCTGAAAAGGATCTGGTCAAACAAAGTACTGTCAGAATTAGCCTCTGATAAAAACAACTTTCTCATGACCCAAACGACAATTCCCCAAGAGGGATGGGCATAAAATTGGAACAAAAGAGAAAGAGGTTTGATCGGGTAGCTAGAGAAGATTGAGGAGGAAAAGGTCGTCCGACACAAATAAAATTTTTAAAAAAAAAAAAGGCTCACGTCTTTGTTCTTGGAGTGCTGATGGTTCTTGGCCATCAAGGTAAAGGAAAAGGGCTTGATCTAATTCACCCAAATCATAAGCACCAGCGTCTTTGTTTCTGTTCAAGGCCAGCCATAGCAAAACACAAGGAAGAAGTGAGACCATCATTTTTTATGAACAAACAAAACATAACATAGAACAAAATGAAATCTTTGGTGAGCATTATATATTACTATGAACTTATATATATGAAGTAAATATTTTTTTTTCATAAAAATAAATAAATAAAAGATTATTTACATGAAATTTCCTGGTATAGTTGTGGATGAGGAAGATGATTGCATCATCCCGAAAGATATCTGATTACTACTAGTATTTTGTTGTTGTTGTTGATGATGATGATGATAATGATGGAGATCTTGAAGGTGCTGATGACTTTGATGCATATCTTGTGGGTGTGGTGGTTGTTGTTGTTGTTGTTGGTCTAACACTAGTTGTGTAGCAGTGACAGTGTGAATATTATTGCTTTTATTTGAAGCCATGAAAGAAGGAGGAGCTCCAACAAAAAGCTTGCTTTCAAATTCTTGTTCCGATGAAGTCTCAACAAGTGCTCTTGCGAAACCCATAAATGCTAGCTACTGATCATCACTCAATAGTCCACCCGACCCTCCTGTTTTTTAATTTCAACCAACTTACGGATGATCATTTCCTCATCCCCCTTTCAGAAACTATATATATATATATATAGACACAGATATGACAGAGGCCAGTCTAGCTACCTTGCTTGCTAGCTCTTTTTAAAAGAGAAAGAGAGACAGAAGAAAGAAGAGAGAGAGTGAGGAAAAAAAGGAAGGCAAAAAATTTCTTTCTTCTTTTTTTTTTTTTTTTTTTTTATTCGGTTATGAATTTAAGAGAT
>JAXGGT010000094.1:11672872-11674472 GCA_035583425.1 Marsdenia floribunda | reverse complement strand
GAGCACTATATTGCTTTCTAGTTTTTAAATTAATCTTGGCCGGTTTGACGACAACCGCGAATTTATCCTTTACCACCCCTTCATGTTGCTTAACGTTGGCGAGGTCTCCACGGGTTTTTGGTATTACCCCTGTCGTGCTGAACTTATCCAAGAAGGACTTCTCCATTGCTGTCCAAGAGTCAATAGAGTTTGACTTCAAGGAAGTGTACCAGGATAAGGCTTTGTCATCCCGGGTACTGGGGAAAGCCCAACAGAGCATGGATTTGTAATTGGTGATAAACTCCATTGCTGATTTGTAGCGGCATATGTGCTCTTGGGGCTTCGCTTGACCTAAATAAAGGGCAAACTGAGGCAACTTCAGGGAGGGATTTGGCGGTACCTCCCTGATCCATCATGTGAATGGGCCTATTTCGATGCCCCTAGATTTGGTGGTCACTTGCTTTGTCTTCGGCGGCTAAGGCAACGTTCTCAACCTCTTTGAGTCAAGTCTTGGCGTCGTCGTAGGCCGAGCACAAGGACGAGAAGAATGGTGTGATTCTTCGACTTCACTCCTAGTGTGATGTGTTCGTTGCCTCTTGGATTGAGCGGTGCTAATGTGACCAGTCGAAACTCTCGCCTAAGCTTCCGTACCAGTGTGGACTGTCCCGCGTGAAGCTCCAGGGGCTTGGGTGGCCTGAGCGGCCTCTGCGGCGGGCACAGGTGCTGGTAGAATCTGTCTAATCCCCGCCATCCACCTGCTCAACGCTGCCTATTCTGCCCATGCCTTATTTTGCTTTCTAAGCTACTCCACTTCGTACTCCAAAGGCTTCGAGTAGCTCCTAATAGGGTCAGCAGTGGATTGGCTCCTTTGTCTATTGAGCATTTCCCTTAGATCCTTCGACAGGCGTCATAGCCGTTCAATGGCCGATCGCCTGTGAGCAGAAGGTCCTGCCGGTTGTGTTGGCTCAGACCTCGGTCGGGAGGATGATGCTGCCGATCGAGGTACGGGCCTCGTTAGTGTTTGCAAGACGGGTTCGTTTACCCTTTGTCCCCCAGAAGCTCTTGAATGCCTTTCGATGCCATGTTAGGATGTAAAGGTTTTTGCAGGTGGTTATGCGTTTATGGATTGAGTTGGAAGTGTAGTTCAAAGGAAGAAAAGAAATATTCCCGGTAACGGAACCAACTGATCGGGAATCAACTTCACTGCATGTTGAGTAAGATGAGAGATGACACTTCACAACCCAAATCACCTGCAAGAAAAGTCAAGATCGGAGGGGCTCTGGTAATGACCCTCCGATGGTAAAGTTAGTTAGGATTCAAGGGAGATTCTAGTATCAAAGTGTATCAAGAAAATAACATATTACTATATTCGGATCTCTACCAAGGTTGAAGCTACCGTTATTTATGGATAAATGTGCCCCAATAGGGAGAGAACACTTGTTTGAGAAGTACTCCCATGCACTGATCGTGACTGACAAAGGAGGGTACTTCTCCTGTATTGGTGTCAGAGAGTATTAATTACCTGGTACTGGACTAGACAGTGACATTCGGAGAGAAGTGTCGACCCAGGAGCCCGACTGCTGAAGTGTCCCTTAATAGACATGGCAGAGCGAACTCCAAT
>JAXGGT010000094.1:11642872-11670372 GCA_035583425.1 Marsdenia floribunda | reverse complement strand
TAGCTTAATGTGAATCTAGCTAATGACAAGCCAAATAATTAGAAATATCCAACATGATGATGAAGTACTATAATTTGTATTTATCTCAAAAAAAAAAAAAAAAAAGTACTATAATTTGTACATCTTATCATATATATATATATATATATATATATATATATATATAAACCTTACATCATTGGTTTAACAATTAAAAAGATAGTAATAACAAAAATTGCAATTATATTTGGAAAGTTGAGGTAATATGAATGTGATTACTCATGATTTAAGGTAGACAAGAAAACATAAGTCAACCACATATGGACAATCATTTTTCTATGTCCAGATAGAATCCATGGGATTAATGCCTCTTCCTAATTTATTTCCTTAATTATTTCTAGCTATCTTGTATGTATATATATATACAAAAAAAAAAAAAAAAAAAAAAAAAAAAAAAAAAAAAATCTATTTACTCTAAAATTACACTGATTTTTTAATTAATTAATTTTCAAGAAAATATACCAAAGGAGGTGATCATAGTTTCAGATTAAGAACTCACAACCATTCATTTAGTATGAGTACATAAAAAGGTATGGCCTCAAAAGTGTAAACTACTTCACCTTAGTTCAAAGCAAAAAAATATATATCTTTTTCTGTTTTTTTTTTTTTTTTTTTTGAAAAAAAAAAAAAAAAAGAAAGAAAGAAAGAAAGAAAAGGTACTAACAACTTAATTGACTTTTTAGGATTTTTTTTTTTTTTTTTTCTTTTCTGTTCATCTGTGGCGGTAAAAAAATAATAATAATAAATCAAAAATAAATAAGGTTAATTATTTTTTAAAAAAAATTATATTTTGTGGTCTAATTTTTGTAAAGTACTGATTAGATATTGGACTATTATTATTATTATTATTTTCATTTTAAATAGGTATCATCGAGGGTAGTATTGTAATGAAGAGTCTTAAAAAGATTGACCAAAAAGCATACATTAATACATATTAAAATGTTGACCAAAATTTTACACGTGTCAGAATATACTATCGGAGGGCGTTGAGGAATGGGACCCGTAATTAGAGTAAAAATTGATAATCCAACGGCTCATCAGAGTTCTTCTGCATCTATATGTCCAAATCAGACGTGGGGACCACATTACACCGGCTCCCACCTTTCCTGCGAATATTTTCATTTGATAAAATTATTAGGGTTTGTTTCTCCATTCTTATTTTAAATGAAATTAAGATTTCGATTAAATAATAATACGATAAATAGGTTTTTTTTTTTTTTTTCGTTTTCTTAAATTATAACCCATCTGTCTTGTAGATAGACTGGTTAAATTATCAATAAAATTTTGAATTTTTTTTTTTTAAAAAGAAAAAAATTATAATCTTTTAAAGTAATAAGTGAAACTGCTTGTAACATATCAATAATATAATTTTAAATGTGATTTAAAGTTAATTTTTACAGTAAATATATCAATGGAAATTTATAAATAATAATATGTATGTATATAAACGTATGGGTGATCTCCAGGAAAGAATCTTGCCATCATTACTTGTGATGAGAAGAATTAGTGAAATCTAGCTCTTACGGAATTAAGGATATAGAATTTTCAGGAATATTTTTAGGTTCTTTATTTTCTGCCTACTTTCAGGCAAGTTATGATGTCACAATTATGTTTTTTTTTTTTTTTTTTTCTCACATTTACTTCTTTTATTTTTCCCTATTTATGCCTCTGAATTAATAATATTATCGTTTCTATATGTTATATTATTCTTTTTGGAAACAGAAAAAAATATAATAATAATATAATTTGGCCAGGTATCAAATATTGATCAGTCTAATTAATTACAACAATTCCCTCATTGTTGAAATAATTTTCTTCTTTTATTATATCATTTTGAAAATTTAATTGGTTTGCAATTATTTTCAAGAATCTAATTAAGTTAAGTAAGATAAAAAAAAAAAACCTTGGATTAGATTAAGAAAGAATTTAAAACACTTAATACCATTATTGTAACTAAAAAGAATACCTCAAGTTAACAATAAATACGTAGAGTTATATTTATATTTCATGTCACGTTCTTCTATATTTACGATGTGGGATGAGATATCACACACGATATAAATTAAGTTAAATTATATGATGTTCTTTCTTAATTTAAGGTATATATACATAGAATATCATATTAAATTAATTTGTATATAAGTGTGTGTATATATATATTACCATTATCCAATTGTACACCAATCATTTAATATCTAAATTAATTATTTAATCAACAAAGAATTCATTTGAAAGCATTGTTCTAGCTAAATCCTAAAAATTCCTAATTAATTAGGTTCAATTTAATATAATAGCTAAATATATGAGTTACCACATTTAAATCTAAATGTTGGATTGATAAGGATTGTACCAAATGACCTATAATATCAGAAATTATTACTTAATTGACTAAATAATTTCACTTGCAATTAAAAAGATAATGAATTCAAGTCACGATGGACAAAAATGTACCTAATCAAATTAGTTGTTAGACTGAATAACTCCGACATAAGGTTTATATATATATATATATATATATGTTGTATTCCAAAACTTGAGTATCCTTACAAATTATATGAACAATAAATAATATTGCGATTTTGAAAATGTTTGTGAGGGTGGAAAGGAAAGAACCCTAATTATATTCGAATTTAATTTACAGAATCCATTGACCAAATCACAATTCGTATCAAGATGAAAAGTAAACCCTACATTTTCCTATTTTAACAATCATTGTCAAAGAAGTTTGAGGCATAAAATATGGATATAATTATTTCAGAGGAAAAAAAAAAAGGGGGGGCACAATGTAAAGAGATAAATATATTAAAAAAAGAAAAAGAAAAAGAAAAAGAAAAATAATATATATATATATATATATATATATTTTGGATTAGGTATATTAGCGTGCTCCCAAAACGTTATAATTAGTTAAAAAATTTAGATGTTTTAGGTCTTCTAAAAGAACATCAAGCAGCTAACTTTCCACCAACTCCTCCTCTTCTTCTTTGTCATGTCGTTACCCCCACCAACAAATACATACATACATACATATATATATATATATATATATATTTAATCCATAGTAAATTCATCTTTTGTCTAAAGAAAGATCTATAACCATAGATTTTAATTAATTTTTACCAGAAGTAATTTGAGGAATTAATTCAAGAATATTTACCCCCACATTTTTACTTCAAATTCTACGTACTCTTGAATCAATTGTCCAAACCTTTTACTATTGAATACATGCATGATCCAACCATGTTTTCATTTCAGGGTTTTTAAAAAATAAATAAATAAATACAATATATATATATATATATATATATATATAAGCAAATTGAAGTAAAACAGCTCGAAGATTATAAACTCCCCTTTTATATTGCAAATTGAAAATCCAATTCAAATCATACAATAATTTTTTTTAATATGGTATGATTGATTTCGTAAAAAGTAAAAATATTAATGTTTTAATTCATTATGACAATCAAAATTATCAAATTGATTATAACATTATTAGACATATTTTCCTTATTATTGAAAATAAATCTCTTATAAAAGGCGACAAATTTTGAAATATTTTTCTTCAATATATTTTATATAGGAAAATTGGTGAATTTGGTATCCAATCTTTTGATTATTGGTACGGTTAGCTCCTCTTTTTTTTTTTTTTTTTTTAGTAGGTCGCAATATATAATGGATAAGTGCATTTGGTCCCTTTTTTCACAAAAATTGACTTGTCCAAGTAATAAATTTTGTAAAGAAATAGACCAAATGTACATGTCTATTATACGTTGGGGGCCTATTAAAATAAAACTAAAATAAAATAAAGAAACGGACCAACTATACCAAAGACATAATCATTAGGGACTAAATCTATTAATTTTGCTATTTATATATATATACGTGTGTGTGTGTGTGTGTGTGTGTGTGATAATAAAAGAAAACATAGAGTAGATGTGTTTTAAAAAGCAAGTGGTAAAGAGAATACTATCAGCCTTGAACAGATTTAATTATGTTCCAACATTTTATTCCCCAAATCAGATTCAATGTTCCCAAACTTTGGAGCTTATTCAAAAAAAAAAAAAAAAAAAACCATTCAAGATTAGTTACCTTAATTGTCATATGATTGAGGCCCAGGTCAACCATTAATACCACTTGTTTAATTGATCATTTTTGTGGTGACTTTGGGAGTTCTTTCTTCTTAAGGAAAAATAAATAAATAAATAAATACAAAAGAAATAGTCATACAGTAGTTTACCATAATAAGATTACTTTATGAGGATTCTCTACAACAAAATTTTATGTATATATCGGTCCTGAAAAAACTTGCAATGATCTCCTTATTTTTCATTAATCTATAATTACATGTATTTTATAAAAGAATATCATGAATTCATATATATATATATATTGAATGTTTAATGTCATAGAAAATCTTATATAAAATGTTACAAAATATTCGAACTAGTATAGAGATGTGTGTGTGTGTATATATATATATTGTCCACTTCATCCCTGCCGAATTTCATCAGAATGCTCCATTAATCCACACAATTCCCCTGGAATCTAAAGAAAAAGTTCTCGCTTCTTTTTCTTCCCATTGATTAATTTCTTTAGATATAATATATATGTATATAGGGTCTGCTAACTCTGAAATAAGAAATGTTTCAAGTGCTATGGAAGTTGACGGAGCAATTGGGCATTAAACAACAAAGGTAAAAAAAAAAAAAAAAAAAAAAAAACTCACACACACACACACATATATATGTATATTATGGCTGCTCAAGAGAAATACTAATAAATTATTGTATATGTCATAATATATATATATATATATAAGCATATGGTTTTTAACTTGACAATAAATCACGAAGAACTCTAACAAAATGAAAGAACATTGTCTGAGCATCACAATCACTCTTGAAGTCAACCTAGCTAGCTAATAATACTAGCCATCAAATTAAATGTGCAATCAGCTGCAGATATATATATATATATAAGGGTTTAGTTTATTTTCGCATGCTTAACATATCCTAGGTTTACCTCATTTATAATCCACTACAGTCTGCTATCTTTCCCCTCATTATGCCTGAGGAAATTATAATATATATATATATAAATATACACACACACAGAGAGAGAGAGAGAGAGAGAGAGAGAGAACCCTTGTTCGAGTGGCTAGCTGCATTAGATTCAGTAAAATAAAATCCAAAGCCTTTGTTTTCCGTGCCGTCCAATCCAGCCGGGATATTAATAATTTACCAGCAAGTTGATGAAGGCACCATATCTATATATATATATATGTATATAGTTCTGTGTTTAATTTTCCTAGTTGAATATGATCATATGTATATTTTGTTGCCAACTTGTTTATATTTTCTTCGTGTAAGGTGGGAGAAAAAGGAATTACGTACTATATAATGTTCAAAGAATATTGTTGCGTGTAGTGCATGAAAATTTAATTCCAGTCTCCAGAACACGAGGAAGATTTCATTTTTCTCTGGTTCTCTTTCACTATATATACGTGCACTATATATATACACGTATGTATGTATGTATGTATGTATAGGTTAATTAACATAGTTAGATGGATAGACATCGCAAACTCCCTGGAACAGTATTAATTAATTATGAGTGCAAATATAGACATGGCCGGGGTTCTCAATTTGACATATATATATATATATGTATAAAAGCTAATTAATTTCCAATATATATAGTATGTTCTACGTGCAATCGATATGATAATGTACATCCAGGTGTGTGCATATCGTCATAAGCTTATTTGTGTGCATAAATGTAAAGCTTTGTAAAGAATGGTATTTGTATTATTGTATATATTTCATGTAGACATGTGCTGGACTTGTGGAGTTAGGTACTATACGATGTGAGAGAGAGAGAGAGAGAGAGAAAGCTAATAAAAGCAACCTCCATTCCCCATGTTAGGCAGAGCCTCTGTTTTCCACAAATGGTCAAATTTTGTTATGCAAAACGACTTGGAGACTTTAAAAGCAAAAGAGAGACGAGAAAAGAGGGAAGGGAGGGTTTGCAAGAGGCATGGGAAACCATAAAATAAAAGTTGGAAATAATATCTGGACCTATATTTATGAATCGTACGGATTGCATGCAAAGAAAAACCAAAAGGGTTTTTTTCTTTTTTTTCTTTCTTTATTCTCCTCTTGTTTAATTTGTGAGGAGTCTCATTGAAAGCAAAGCATCCACGGAAGACATCCCCACAATGTACGATGAGGCTTTGCTTTTTTGGCTTATGGACGAATGGATGGATTAATACAGAGTAACTTTTCATATTCATAAGGGTACGTAATTCATCACTTCATTAATACACTAAAAAATAAATTAAAATGTCTTAAACTCGACTTTATATACTAATTGAATTGCATCTACTTATCATTTAAACAATTTTATTTTTGTGAGCTTTATTTCGAAGAAGTAACCATTCATAATTAAGTGAGATCGTTTATCACTAAACTATGTATTGTACTTGTTTTGAACAATTTCTTGAAATGGCGTTTATGTTATTAATTAACGTTTTTATATTTGGGATGAATAATGAAATGAAGGTACGTAGTGAAGACAAAAGCTTAGGCTAAATATAGCAAAGATAAAAAAAGGAGACAATGGTGTTGTATGGGTCTTGGATTCTTGGTTTTGGAGAGGGTGGTGGTACCATTATGGGCCTTCAATAATTTTCCGCGGCACTCCCCACATCAAAGTGGGGTCGTCGGGAGTAGCATTTTTCTTTTTCTTCCCTTTTCCTAGTTTCTATTTATAGCAAATACTGATCTTGTTAGAAGTGCTTTCTGAGCTTATGTTTCCACCTCCACGTCAAATGAATGCGATTCCCCACCTTCACCACCACCGCAGCCACCGGCCCACGTACCAGCACCACCACCGACGTTTCTGTTATAATTCAGATCTCAGATAGAAGGGTTTGCTTTTTCTTTCTTTATTTTTGTTTTGTACTTTGATCAGGTATTGACTAAGAACTAACACATTAAATTGTGAGTAGTACTAGTACGCAGTCCACCGTTCTCTTCGTATTATAAATGTGTAGAATTTGAGTCCCTCATTAATCTTTTCCACAAGGAGCATAAGGTGTATATATATATATATATACACACACACGTCAAAATTCTTTATTTTGGTTATTTTAAAGAAGATAATATATTCATAAAAAAAAATTTTCCAAGATGAAATGAGTAAATATGAAAAGACCTTATCATCAAAAGTTAAAGACCTTAGAAGAAGAAATGGTGTTGGCAGAGCTACATATTACACCATTCATATCTGGAATTACGTACTACTCTAATTAACTTTTGCTCGAAAATTCGAATTTTTATATAATGTTGTCAATAAATATCTACAAGTTGATTAATATTCATGTCCAATCAAGACAACTGTATATTTTTTAATTTCACGTTAAACAACAAAAAGTTCTCAGATTTGATTTACGTTGTTGGCATAGCTTTTCGCTTCACTTGGAATGTTTTTTGATTGGTTCGATGGTAAAGGTGTTCAATGTATTTGACTGAGGTTGTTCAACTAATCAAAGTCCAATTCTTAGGTCAAAGATTTTGATTCCCATTAAAAATAAATAAATAAAAATTATCATTATTTCCTTTTTTTTTTTTTTTTTGATGACATGGGAACCCGCAGCCACTACCCTTCGGGTGCGCACTAGGTAAACCCCCGGGCCGAGCGTAATAACCTGCAAACCACGCCAGTCAGATAAACCACACTGGGCAAACCCTGTGTGACAGGCTCGACCAAGAAGGTGTTAACAGGATTTGAACCAGGGATCTTGCGGTCGCCAGACACCCTGCTCCACCAACTCGGCCACCCCTTGCAGGACTAAATTTATTTCCCTTTTTATTTTGAAGGGAGGGGGGTAGGGGTATTGATGAGGAAGATATTTCACATTGATAACTTAACCCATGTTATTTATATGTATGCTGTTACTGAAGAAAACCTAAGCAACCCATCTTGAAAGCTGTATACTTGCTAAATACAGGTATGGGATAATCCTAAAGAGAAATGAAGTCTTGATTTCAAATACATACCAATATTTCGCAAAAAAAGCATCCCTTTTGGATTTTCCATATTTGCATAGTACAACTGCTTTTCTACTTCCCATTACATGAAGTTTTCCTACTTCTGTAAAATCCAACAGTGTTGTACAATTTGCAGGTACCGTGTCTCAATCTAATACTTAATTCCATAATTTAATACAAAAATTTTAAAATTAAAAGGAAAATAATAAATAAAAACAAAATAATTGGATACTTAATAAAATAAAACAAAAAAAAAAAAAAAAAAAGCGATAATGTTCTAATATATCCTCTAAGGCAAATTGGTATAAATAGTCCTCAAACTATGGTCATTTGGTGGTATTAATACCTAAATTATGTTAAATTGTGTAGAATTGGTCTTTCCGTTAAAAATTTGTATTATCTTACCGTTAATTTAAAAAAAAAAAAAAAAAAAAATTTGTTTAAAGAAATTTTAGTCATTTTATAATAATATTAAAAAAAAAAAAAAAAAAAAAAACCAATGTATATATATATATATATATATGTAAGGTGAAGAGAATGAAGGAAATGACTATTTGTATATGTATTTGTATCAATAATATTTTTTTTTTGTGTATAATGTTATTGTGAAATAAATAAAATGCTCTTGGACAATTTTTTTATTTTTTAAATTAACGATAGAATAACCAAAAAAAACTTAATGGAAAGACTAATTTTACACAATTTAACATAATTCAAGATCCAATGTCACCAAATGACCATAATTTGGGGACTATTTATGCCAATTTGTCTATCCTCTAACTAATAAAAATTAAAGAAAATTCTCCAGTTTGATCCTATAACTACTTATATTTTCTCGACTTGGTTCTAAATTTTTAAAAATAACTCAATCCTCCGGATAAAATTTATCTCATTTTGTCGATAGATCTAGTCACGTGACTAGCACATGTTCAAGGAAAGAGGGGAGATAGATTATCAAAAATACCCTCAAATTGTTGATATGTATTGATTACGTGACCAAATTTATCGAAAAATAGAAAACATTTAGCCAAAAAGACCAACTTTAAAATGCATAAACAAAACCAAATTCCTTATTTTTAAAAATATATGATCAAATCTCGAAATTATAAATAATTACACGATAACAAACCATAAAATTTTCCAAAAATTAAATACATACTAATTTAATATTATAATTTTATTATAAAAAATAATAAACCTTTATTATTCAGAACTTTGAGAAAATATTTTTTTTATCAAAAAATTATAGCATATTTAAAATTTTTATTTATTAAAGCTCTCAGCAAAAGCGAATAAGTATTTTGTAAATACTAAACAAGTTACAAAATTCGAAGCTCCTTGTGAACAAGGATATAAGAAATAGGGTAAAACCTTCTGTATAGTAAGAATTAAATTTTATATATGCAATATCTGAATTAAATTCAGATTAATCAAATCGGTAACTTGAATAATCTTACAAAATAAATTTATTTATTGAAGGCAAATTTTCCATCCACTTTCTATACATTCAAGGATTTGAAGAAAATCCTTTCTAAAGAAACTCTTTTTTTCTTTTTTCTTTCTAAGAATTTCTGAAACGAAAGGAAAAATCTTCTTACTTTGCCTTAATGGCTGTAAGGGTGAGCTTGAGCACATAATAAGAATACCGCCGCCTACGTAGTTGAAAACTGAAGAAACCAAGTAAATCCTGGCCCAACACAGGAAGCTTACTGGTCCAAGTGACGATCATAATAATACTGGTCCAAGTGACGATCATAATAATAATATATGTATATAACAAGTACTGCAGATACATCATGTAAAAACAAAAGCAGACCAAGGCAAAGTCAGTCCAATCCTGCATACACAAACTACTCATCAAACCAGAAAAACAACCATTGCTGGCCCGTCCTCCCAGGCGGGGTCTAATCTTCCAACAAGAAAGCCTAAGATATCCCTTGTCCACACTGAAGTCGAAAAGCAGGAATGCTTATTACATACATGCAAACGGAAACGGAAAGGGGAAGTTGGCGTAGGGGAAAGGAATGCATTCTATTCTGTCATCAGCTGAATCTTGAATGAATGACACATTAATGTTTTATAACATATTCGAAGAGACAAATATTTGATAGGCAACTGAGTAAGGAATCCATGAAAGGAAAGCAGTTCAATTACCACTGATAGGACAAACTCAATTATGACTAAAGCACAAGAAAAGTACCCGTCTTGATATATTGCACAACCCCGAGATAATAAATCCATCCTTTAGGGCTCAAGAGTTGAGAAAACTACACCCTTATATGAAGCAGTCCATTTAGGGTGAAAAAAACTGAGAATTAGTCATATCCGAAGAGAATAAAAATAATATATTCATGGTTGCTTTAGCTATTGGAAAAAAATTAAAAAAAAAAAAAAAAAATGACAAAAGAGGTACTTCTAGTACAGATTAAGGAAAGATACCTCAGAGAAAATTAGATAAAATCACAACCTTAAGGACTATGAATCAACATGGATCAGAAATCATGACAGAGATTCCCATAAATAAACCACAAAAACCATAAAAGTTATTACATCTAACGGGATCTTACACGTTATAGCACAAAGTAATTGTCACCCCCCTGGTGTAGGAAAGCAAGCAACCTCAACTTCATTCTACACCCACGTCCCTCCGCAGCAAAGGCAATGGAAATGACAGCCAAAACATGCACTGCTCACAACATGCTGTCTGTTCTAGCCGGTAACCTCCTAAAGAAATTGAGTGGCACCGATGGAAGCTTGTGCCGGAATCTTGGATGTCTCAAGACATAAAAACCAGTAAGAAGGGCCACCACTTGAAAAGGTGTAACATAGAGAACAACTGCAGCAACCAGACAAAAAATAACAAAGAGTGCCGTTGCTCTTGGATCTCTCCAACTCAACAAAGATTGGAGCCTTTCCCCTTGGGTTGCCAAGTCACCAACCACAGTCTGGATCCTTCCGGCAATGCTTCTCAACCGATCATACCTCATCCTGACGATATCAGCAGGACGTGAAGTTGGAAATGTGTCAAACTCTTCATCCAATTCATCAGGATGGGCAGTATCAGCATAGGAGATCCGAGTGTCCATATGGGGTGGATTCCTTGGCCTCCACCTGTAGTACCAAACCCCAATCAAGAAAAGGTACAGGAAAATGGTTGGTAAAATCAACTCGGGATACAGAACCAGTATAAGGTATAAAATGTGAATCAGCACAGTTGTAATAGGATTCTTCCAATTGCAGATCTGATCAAACCATTTCCCAACAGCAATTATTCCACTTAGAACCCCCATTATTCTGAAAAAGTTAGCTTTACTTCTCCTCATGCTCCACATGTGCGAACCAACATCTAGCATATATTCCACAATCTCTTTCCTTAAAGGAGGCTCAGCACGACTAAGCCTCATAGAAACAATTTGAGTAGCTTGATGTCTTAAGTTATCAAGCTGGCTAACAGTTAACGGATGAATGTAGTGCATCTTTGGCAGCAGAGGTTGCGAGTACATATGCATCATATTCAACAATGATGAGCAAGTAAACCGGACAGCCAAATGAATTTCACCCATCTTCTTCACCCCAGAAGGATGCAAGACCAAAAGTGGGTATGAATGTGTATAGACACGATCAGTTTCCAAAGTAGAAAGACGAATCCTAACTTTCCCAATTCTCAAATCCCTAGCCCCTGCAGATTTGTCACCACCTTGGAGATGACAATTATCGAAAACACCAATGGTTATGACAGTGCAAGGATCAAAAACCTCCCAAGTGTATTGCTCATTCCACTTGGGAGTGAAGCTATCAATAATTGTCCTCGTGCGGACCCACTTCTGCCCATATTTGGCTACACAATAAGCATCAGTTGTTGCTCTGCCATCCTTGCTTTTCATAGGTGACAGCCCTTGAGCATTCAGAATACCTAATTCAAGAACCCCAATGCTTGATTTCCATAACTGTTTGGCTGTTGGTCGGAGATCGCTACTGTAATGGGTTGATTCATCCAGAACATGGTAACCTCCTTCCAGACAGATCCTCATGTGAATCCTGCTGGCAAACTTGATATCCTTCTTCTTTTCGCCCTCAATAATGACGTGCTTCTCAAGGTTATACCACTTCGAGTTTATAGGTTTGTGGTCTAATCTTCTGTCCAGCATATGTAGAGGAATGGCACACCTTCCCAATACTTCATCTTTGTTAGGTGCAACTCTATCCTCCACGCTTAAAATCAGGGGCTCCTCAAAAGGTTCTGCTGCCACAAACATCAAATCTTCATTCCACATGGGATTAATTGTCTTGCTCATCGACACTCTGGTCCTCAAAGCCTGATTCCCAAGAATGACCTTCACAAACACTTCAGGAAACCTACTCTTGTCATTAGGTATCAAGTCCTGAGCTTCAATCACATTAACCCTCAGATACCAAAGTTTAGGTGACAGGTAGACCTTTGACCTGATATTTGCAAGCCCATCAGCTCCACTAACAGCTGCAGCATCTGAATGCCATGCCTCTGGAAATGCTTCATCTGCCTGGGTACCCATCCAGACAGCTAACATCAGCTCACCTTTAACCTTATCCCCTTTCCTATCCTCCAGCCTATACCACTGTGGTGCCAAAGGACTATCTGGAGGCACCCTTTTCGGGATCTCATTCAAATCGAAAAAAACTCGACCCATGAAATCATCCTTCACAAAATCCTTGTCTTTCACAGTAACCTCAAGCAATGAAGCTTGAATGCGTTCCTTTGAAAAGGCAAACACCTGATTCCATTCGGGATTTGATTTCTTTTCAAAATGGCGAGTTGTACCCTTATAGTTCCCGAGCCTAACCTCAACATAAGGATCACAACTACCAGTGACATCCTTCCCAGGTAAATCCTTTGCCTTCACCACCCGAACATAAAGGTACTGCATTTGCTCAACAAGATCATAGGTGCTAGTCAGCTTATCCCCAGTGACCTTCATTCCCCCAAGATGGGGCTTGGTCTCCTTGAGCTGAAAATCTTCGTGCGGAGGCCTCTGCATTTTGTTGCCTCTATATATATTTTATCTAGCTACGATGGAAAACCAGAAATCCAAAACCTTTCCTCCTCCCGACTACAAACCGAGGATTTTTAAAACCCTAATATCAAGATGGCAGGGAAGGAAACTAACTATCCGTGCCGGGTAAAGGAAACAACGTTAGCAGCAGGTTATAAGAGATACTAAAAACCGAACAGAGCGTTAAGCACTGTAACGGACTGATAAGACAAAAGGGTAGAGAGAGAGGGGGGGAGACACATTAAACAAAGAAAGCTTGAGCTAGAAATGCAGGATTAATCTAGGACCTCAGATCTCTATGATGCAAAAAAATCCGAGATGGTTCAAAATGGCCGGAAAAACTTATTGACAAGATATACATAAAAACCCAAACCCTTCACAAGCAAAGCTTCAGATCTGAATCCTTCAAAACCTGCAGGACAGCAAAATAGAAAAGAAAAAGAAATTCAACAATAAACGCGTAATCGCTTAAAAGGAACAGCAAAACTGTCGAACACTCAGCCCAGACAGCATTTCAAAAAAAAATAATAATAATAAGAAAGCTTGAAGCTAAATACCAAAAGCAACAAATTTGCAAACATATGAGAACTTTGGATGCAATTGTAGCTCATTAGACTCTAAGAAGACCCAAAATATTTTTCACCTGGGAATGCGTGTGAACCCAGTACCAGCACACCGGCACATTCAAAAGTGAAAGAATTTGTGTCTGAACACACAAATAAATATATATATATATATATAAAATAAAATAAACCCACAGATATACGCATATACAAAAAGAGAGAGAGAGAGAGAGTGAATATACCTGAAGGGTTCGTGAAAGAAGAAGGCGAGCGAAGGAATTGTTGATAAGGTTCCGAAGAAGCCCAATAACCCAACAACAAGGACAACAGAGAGATAAAGAAAGAAAGAAAGAGAGAGAAGCAGTGGGGTTTTTTTTGTGTTGTTGCTTTTTGAAGATCAAGGTGAAGCAAGCAAGAATGGTAGTAGAGTCTAGAGAGAGAAAAAGCGTGAGAAAGCACATAGGAAGAAAGAAATAAAGAGGGAGAGAGGTTGGTGCTGTAAGTGCAAGGTGTGCTTCTCAGTAAGTAGTACAATTTTAACGGAGTGTTCCACTTCCAGTGTGTGGGTTTGTTTGGTGAATGATCCGCTGAATCTCTCCCAAGATACACCGATCGATTGTCCTCGTCAGATATCCTTTGCCTCTTTCTATTTTTCGTTTTCTTTTTTTAATTACATCTATTTAATTTCTTAATTTACATATGTTAACTTTTTTTTTTTTAAAATTAATAAGGTATCTCAATAGTACTTAACATCCAGAAAATATGTATATATATATATATATTAAAAAATAAAAATATAAAGTTGACCACATTTGGGGTTAAGGAAAAGAGAGTATTGTTGTCTGTGTGTTGGTTGACCACAGACCACTGAACCAGGGTCGGAACCAAACCCACGTGAGAGGGCCGTGGTTATCGGGGTCTTTTTTGGAATATGATTAATACTACAGTACTTTTTCTTTTCTTTTTTTTTTCCTTTATTTTTATTACTTTTCCTTTTTTGAAATTCCTTTATTTATTAATTGTTCTGTTTTTTTTCTTTTTACTTTTTATTTTAAATAGGAAAAATTGGTCGATTCAATCCCATAATTATTTTTATTAATTAACTAAAGTTTAAAATCTTTATTTTTAATTTTGTAAGTCTTATATTTTTTATGAGCAAGTCTTTTTGGTCAAAAATTTAAATTTTTCGGTCAAAATTCATCATGTGCCGAATTGTGATGATGATGATCTTAATAAGAAAGTAGTGATGATAGTGTCGACGCCTTTTGAAATGAATAAATTGCACAATAAGTATTCACAATACTACAAAACTCTAAATTTATTAGAATTTAACTTCTCACCATCTACAATGGTCTAGTTATTCTCTCCGCTTCTCAGTCCGGAGAAGAATAGTGAAAAAAATAATGTTTGGATTATTTTACTCTTCAAAAAATCATCATGTGCTCAATACGTGATGAATTTTAACCGAAAAGTGTAATTTTTTGTCAAAAAAGACTTAATAGACTGTTCATAAAAAAATATAGGACTTATCATATTAAAAATAAAAACTTTAAATTTTAGTTAATTAATAAAAATAGTTAAGACACTAAACTAACGAATTTTCCTTTTAAATATATATACATATTATTTAAAATGTATAAAAATATTGAGAGAAAAAATTTGGTTTCCTTTCCGAATAGGAAAATTATTGGATTTAATTATAAAGTTTTCAATCATTAGTGCTGTTATTTTCTTTAGTAAGTCCTCAATATATGAAGAATAAGTATATTTGATTTTTTTTACAAAATTGATTTATCCAAATAATAAAAATTGTAAAGAAATAAACTAAATACACATACTCATTATACATTAAAACCTACTTAATTTTTTTTTTTTTTTTTTTTTAAAATGACGAATAGCACTTAAACATTAAAATCATAAATATTAAACACAAAATCCACTAATTTTTCTTGGGAAGCATATGGCAATGGCTGCCCAGCCTGCCCCCACCAAAAGTTCTTGAAAATATGATTTGTTCCCATCACGGCTTCGGCTTTACGAAACCCTTCAACCAACAAGGAGTATATAAGACAATTTTTTTTTTTTTTTTTTTTCAATTAAAAGAGAAAAAAAAAAAAAAAAAGGCAGATTCATTATATCAAGGTAAATTGTTTTTCACTCCTTAATTATCTATATATCATTTGGTCCTAAGATTTCGTGACATATTTTTTCTTTTCAGACATCAATTAAAATTAAGATACGTATCTATTTATTTAATTTTATATATTTTTATAATTTTTTTTTTATTTTAAAATAATATTTTAAGAGATTTAAATTCCTCTTTTAATCGGTTGGTTTAAAAGTTTCTCTCTTACTTTTTAGCAAGTCAAGAGTTTAAGGATTCGAACCTTATTCGAGTGTTTCACAGTTCGAAATATATTTATAAGTGTGAGTATATATATATATATATGTATATATTTTAAGAGATTTATAACGTATATTTATAACTGTGTATATGTTTCATTATTTGTATTGTTAAAAATTTAAGTGATTTTTTTTTTTTTAGGTCATATTCATCTTTGACCATTAAAGACAAAAGTAATTTGCATTAAAATAAAAGAAATTTAATTTTAATTGAACACGCTTGCCACAAAAAATAATAATAATAATAATGATAATAATAAAATGGCATATCCATACTTGCAAGGCTAGGATTTTATATTAATACAAAATAAAACTAAATTAAAACTTGTCGTGTAAAATTAATGCCATGGTATTAATTATTTTTTAGTAATAATAATATTAAAAAAGCTAAAAAATGATTTTTTTTTTTAATTAAAAAATGTTTTTTTATTAATATAGGCCAAATCCGTTCGAGATTTTTATTATTATTATTTTTTCTTTCATTACATAAGAGATAAGGTAAAGTGGGGAGATTTTAAGGGAAATTAAAAAGGAGAAATATTTTAATTATTTTTAAAGCCAAATATTATTTGGATTGACTTGTATATTCATTACTTATTAAAATGTGACCTAACATCTACCATGGTTGGATGTGACCAATTTATTAAAATTTTTTAATTTACTTTACCAATAATGACTTGAGTGATAATAGACATTTTTTTTTTTATTATTATTTTTGAAGAAAATAAAAGAAAATTAACATAAATTAAAGTAAATATACCAACAAATAAATAGATTGTAATTTAGTGGTAAAATTATTATAACTCTACTTAAATTATTTTTAATTATTTAAAATATAAAACTTTAGATATATTAATTACATTTAATATTTAAAAAAAAAATTGAGACTTTTCATTTTTAACATGTTACGAATATTTTTAAATTGTAAATGAGATTACTATTAATTGAATTAACGTGTTATTTTAATTATATTTAATATTTAACTATTACAAATTAAAAGAATATGATTATTTTAATTTATTGGTAAGATTTTAATATATTTTTTTATGAAAAAAAGAAAAGAAAAGAAAAGGGTAAAGTGAAGTAGTCCTAATTGGACAAAATTTGACTTAGCCCTTGAATTAATGAGTGTGTCGTTAGAATGGTGAAGGTGACCGAGTGTGACCGTAGAATATACAACCCTAAAAGGGACAAAATGGTTTTGTAAGGTAGTCCCCTTTTACAGGTGTCCCTGTCAATGTTCAGATACTCTCTCTCTCTCTCTCTCTCTCTCTTTTTCTTTTTTTTTTATGAAGCACTCTCTCTATTTATATATATCCTTTTCCTAATTATCAAAAAATATATATATATATATCATTTTCCTTTCCCTTTTTATTTTTTATTTTTATTTTTTATTTTCTTATTGGACCCCAACTCACCCCTGCAACCTCTGCCTTTCAATGTCAGGATCAAAAGTCACGTTGTGTCAGGTCACACACCGGTGTCGTTCCATCTTGGATTAGAGGATTTTTTTTTTTTTTTTTTTTTTTTCAGTTGCTTACTCAAATTTTAAAAAAAATGTGGTGTATTTATTTGGACACCACTTGACACAACACTATTTATGTATGTCCACTTGACAAAAAATATAAAAAAAAAAATTGGAGAGAAAATGAGAGTATCACACTATTCTTTATACCAATACTGATCATTACACAAATAAAAATATAATATTTTTGTACCCACTTACTAGATAATTTTTTTACTTGTCTCAAATTTATTTCTCGTTTTTTCGTAATACACTCAACTCAACTTAAAAAACTAACAAACTAAAAAAAAACCCAATTCAAAAACACACTTACTGTCTAAAATTCGGTTTTCTTTCCCATTTTTAAAAATAACAATATATATATATTAATTTAAAATTTAAAATATAATTATCATACTTAAAATTTTTATTTTTTAAGTAAAATATTTATCAAAATTTAAAAATTAATTTGTTTGTAAATAAATTATTAACTAAATAGACCCTTAGCTACCAATTCCAAAATTAGCAAAAAAAATAAAAATAACAATTAAATATGGTAAAATTAAAAGTAAAAAGTAATGTATTTTTAAATTAATTATTATTAATTAGATAAATTTCAATGAAAAATTAGAAGATTTGGTTTCAATATTTATGATTTTGGTATAGTAAAACCCTTTTCATTTTTATTTATTCAATAAGTTTCTCATGTATAATATAAGCATGCATATTAGTTTCTTTTTTTTTTTTTTTAACAAAATTCGACTTACCTAAATAATAGATGTTGTAAATAAATAGACAAAATACACATATTTATTATATAATGAGAACCTATTAAAAAAAATTATTCACATCAATAATTGAAAGATTAATAATAAATTAACCAATTTTCTAATTTCAGTTTAACCATCGTATTTAAATTAATTGACTTCATCCCCAGTCATAATTAATTACAAACATAAATAATTTTAAATGAAAACCTAATAAATTTTGTTGGTGATAATAAAAATTTGGAAAATTCACTCATTTAGTCTCTGAAGTATTGCGTTTTCGTCTGTTAGGTCTCTATTTTTTTTTTTCTACCTATTAGATCTTCAGAATTTTTATGAACAACCAGTTTAGTCATTTTGACCAATAATTCAGCTCCTAAACATTGCTTTCAAAACATCTCCATTATTAGTTTTCTTGAAATTATTGTGTAAGTATCTTACACAATGCCTATGCTCAGATCTAGGTAACAATTGTGGCATGAATTATTGGTTGGAAAGACCTAATTGGTGACCTATAAAAACTATGAGAACTTAATAAGCAGAAAAAATAGATAAGGACTTAATTGGCAAAAAACCACAACTTTAGAGACTAAATGGGCGAATTTTCCTAAAAATTTCATAAAACGAAGAAAATAATATATTTTTTAAATTTTTAATAATTATTTTTTTTTTTAAATCTCTAAAATTATAATATATAATTAAAATACGAAACAGCATCACTAATAAAAACTCCAAAGTCATGTGAAAAGGAGAGCACGCCAGTTAACTATCACATTCTTCATTATTTTTTTCCACTTTTAAACAATGCAAATAACAAAGTGGGCCTCCATGTCAAGAGCGAATCTATTTCATATGCAAATGTTTTATGTTGTTGGGCTGATTTTATGGGCCTCCCGCTCAGCCACATTTTCATGGAGAATATATATATATACTAGTGAGAACTTCCGCCCCAAATTGGGCATATTTACATGAATTTTAAAATAATAATATAATAAATATTTATATATTAATTAAAAACTATTACAAATTTTAAACATTATAAAAAATATTATATTTTTTTTTTATGATTTATAATATATAAAAAAAAAAAAAGTAGAATATCTTATTTGTAATTGTAAAATAAACATATATTTAATCCATCACTTATTACAAATTCTTTATAAATAATAGTTGATAATCTTCACAAAATTCTTTATAAATTTCTACTAGAAGACCCCAGTGCCATCGGTGAGAGAAGTCTACCCAAAACGGTTGAGCTTCTCTCCGCATGGGCACGGGGAGGCTTACTCTTTTGCTCACAGACTGGGTTTTAATTTTTCAAGACCGATGAATTATTTTTATTGTTCAACAATACTTCATTTTTGTTTTCGTCGTCAGCCAAGATATTTAAACAAGTCTTACTACAATGAGATGGTATCTTTCAACTATATTATATTTGACTAATCTGTTGGTTGTTCGGAGTAGGAGTGAGAATTTCAATTGGGATAATTGCATATATGAGGATTCAAACTCGAATCATTCACTTAAGCTGAATGAAGTTACTGATCACTTCAATCAACACAAGTTGGTATTGTTCAACAATACTTCAAAATGCTTTTTATATACATTAAAATTAAATTTATAAAAATTTTAAATATATATATATTGTTTTCTTGCAAAAATTTTAATGTATATATATATATATTATGTCACAAAATATTAATCCAAGTATGATAGATTTAATATTAGTTGAAGTTAAAAATACCTTAATAGAAAAAATATATAAATTTGCAATTCAATGCTTAATTTTGAAAAATAATAATAATAATAATTATGTTTCTTATTTTTATAGAAAATTATTCATTTTAATTAAATATTTTTTTCATAGGAAAATTGGTCAGTTTAGTCTTCTAACTATTTTCATTAATTAACATAAATCTACAATATTTTTTTTTTTAACCTGTTAAATCCTACATCTTTTTACGCGCAGCTTGTTAAGTCATTTCGGCCAAAAATTTAAATTGAGCACGTGATGATTTTTTAAGAGTAAAATTGTCATTTTGAGTATTATAAAGCAGTGAACTTAGACTAACTGTAAAATCTTATAAAGTTATTTTTTTCGTATAAAGAGGACGATTTTGTAATTAGATTAAGTTCATAACTTTATAATACTCAAGAGGAAGATTTTACCCTTTAAAAAATCATCACGTGCCCAGCACTTAATGAATTTTGGCCGGAAGAACTTAATAGGTTGCTCGTAAAAAGTTGTAGGACTTAACAAGTTAAAAAAGATTGTAAACTTATGTTAATTAATAAAAATAGTTAAATGACTAAATCGACCAATTTTCTTTTTTTCATATATATATAAATAATTAAAATTTTTAATTTCCCGGGAAGGCAACAGGACAAAGTTTGCGGGAATTCATCCGATTAAAATGAGATCGGTAAATGAATTATCGAATATGATTTTAATTGTCATTCCTACAGTAATCACATTACATTTATACGTAAAGATATGATTAATCAGTGATTAGCATGTGTAATCAGTCTCCAGCATGGGCGCATCTCTTCCAATTAAATTCTTCCACGATAACCAACCCTTCCATAAGAAACGCTAAGCCTCATAGCACCGAATCCTCCGTTCCCTGAATCCTTCCCCGTCTTTCTCCATCTCCATCATTCACCACCTTCTTCTTCTGTACAGATCCATTTCCCTCTCCTTCACTTCTTTCCCTTTCACAGCCATGGCAGATTCCCCAACATCTACTTCGACTACTGAACCACCACCGTCCTCAGCTTCCACTTCGAGCTCTTCACCAACACCACCGCCTCAATTTTATATACATCCAAGGAGGGAGCCTTTTGAGCATGGCCTTCTTCCAATCCCTAAACTCATTTTCACCGATGGCACCCAAACGTTAAGTCCTATCAAGGACAAGCTTTTGTCTCTTGCTTCTTCTTCATCTGAGTCCTCTAACCGGGTCAATTTGGACATCATTGCGGAAACCCTTCAGATCTCGCCTGACCATGCTCGCCTTGTCCTCGAAACCATCGCTTCTGTCCTTCATAATGATGCCGACCCTCTCGTTAATGCCTTGCCCCCGGAGATTGATGCAGTTGGCGTTAATGTATTTGATTTGGTTATCTTCTTGTATATACAGAGTTACAAAAGGTTGTTACCTAAAGGGCATAGAGACTCTGCTGCAGTTGCCGACGTGTGGCCCTCCACTTCTGCCTTCGATGGGTTCTTATCTGCCCTCTCCCCGTTGCAGGTAAAGAATCAATTTTTTTTTTTTTTTGAATTTTGGAAAGACAATTTTGATCTTTCTTTTTAACTTTTTTACTTTGAGCGGTGGAGCTCAAATTCCTAACGCAACATACAATGGAAAAATTAATGCTAATGCCGGACCATAAACGGGTCGTTTTTGAGTGAGGGGATCGAGGATGCGATGTGGGCTGGCCTTAATTTGTTGCAAGCTGGAATCTGAGAAATGGTTTTGAAGAGCCGTGCTATGGCATTATTGGTTTATTTCTGTAACCCATTAATCTTCAGCGAATCCTGTAGATTCCAAATTCGAAATTCCTCTTGATTGTTATTAGGCACACAATCAGGCGTACATATCGAGTGTGAATACACGTGCGAAGATATTTAATTTTTACTCTGCAAGTTTGGTGTCACTTCATTGTAAGTGGTTACTAAATAATTCATTGTCTTTGATGCAGCTTGTGCGGAGCAATAGTAGACGGTTTATGCCATCACAAGCTGATGAAGAGGCTCATCAATTATCCTATTTACAGAAGCATGTAGCCAACATTCTCTCTCTTTTGGCAGACTCAGTTGAAGGGGAAGGAGATGAATCTCTGGTAGTCTCAGCATTCTGCATTTGTTTGTTTTACATACTGTCTTTTCTTGACATACTGGAGCTGTTTGGGAATTTGTACTTGTAAAAGTAAAGAAGGGTATACTACTTAATTTGCAGTCCCGAGAAGAAATTCTAGGATATATCTTGAGACACGTGTTATGGCCCAAATCATATATGGAAAGTTATCCACAATTTGTCATAATTTGCAATCCGAACATACTCTGGATTATCATTTATGCCCATTTTACCAAGTTTCATTAAATTTATATCATTGAATTGATGAAGTAATTGTTGTGATTTAAAATTTTTTTGGTGAATAGTTATTTGAAAGGTATACTCGAAGTGTAATATCCATACACCTTCATTTCTAGTGTATTTGTTCTGAAATTCTGCTCCTATCACTTTTTTTTTCTTTTCCCCCCTCCTGTTTTTGGTGCCAAGTTGATTTATTAAAATGGGTTGAACTTTTTTCACTTGAGGAGAGACTGAGTTAGCAGATAGGGACTTCCAAAGTACTTTTCTTATGGATATTCATGCTCTTGGTAAATGACAATTATTAGGTGATTCCAATAATGTGGTCTTGTGAATCTATCTCATGTTGGATGTCTTTTGAGTAATTTGTTTTAGCATGATACTTCTTTTGAAAAGCTGCATTAGTTTTATTCAATGATCTAATAACCTTGTTATAAGGGGACATGCTTGCCTTAAAAAAAAAAAAAAAAAATTCTATTGTACTAGATTCTACCAATTTAGAGGTTGCTTATAAAACAAGTGCTCTAGATCTTACCAAAAGCTGAATGCCGTTGGGTGAATGTCCTTTCTTCTTTGGCATAATTTTCTGGATGACTGTATTGGGGCCGTATTCTCTAGAGTCGGATATGAGGGTGGTTTATATGGGAAATTTGGAGAGAGTGACTTCTGCTAATTTTGATGTCATGGAATGAGATGACAGATGTTAAAAAATGCTAATTGAGACTGATTGATGAAGAACAATATGCATGTTAGGCAAATCTTATTCTCTGTGTGTGAGTGGAATGGATGTCACTTGAAGGAAAAGTTTTGCCTAATGTTTCTATGGGTTACATAGTGCACCACAATAAGATAAGCCCTCATGGTCATGTACCACTTCTTTCATGGTTTCATTGTGCACTATGCTTTAGATGCACATGATAATAAATTATCAAGTGATATCTTTAACATACCTCTTTGTGTATTGTATTACAGTTTGTCTGCTCTAAGTTTAATTGTCCGTGCATGTAGCAGAAATTCTAATTTCCCCTGTATGCCAGGTTTTGTCAATGGAGAAACTTGAACATCTTGGATTTATGGTTTACTTTGGTGAAAAGGGATCTGAGAGAATGCCCTTGAGCCAGTATGCTCCGTTCTTTGCAAATTCAGATCCTGACATGCCTGCTGTCCCTGTGCCTGCCACACAAGTTCATGACTGGTTTCTGCAAAGTATAGCCTCCACCTTGGAGCGTATTTCTGAAAGAGCTTCTGCAAAAGAAAACGGACCTTCTGTTGCTTCTGATCAGGACATTCCAATGGCTGATGCCTGTGCAAGTTTGACAAAGGCTTCAACTAGTGCTAGAGGCCCTAGTTTTATTGAAGGGGTCTCTAAGTCATCTTATGTGAAGCATGCATCTGACCTTAAAGGCTCATCCATAAAGGCAAGTTTTATGTTTAGTTGTATCTTTTGGATATTATGGCCTGTACAGATTAAATTTTTCATCCCCCGGAGGAGGGTACATTACTGAGCTTAAAGTGTGATCAAGGTGATATTTTTCAAGTGTGTCATAGTTTCTTATGATTTAACTCATGTCATCTTGTACTCCAAAATTTGTCTATTGTTCATTGTCTAACTTAAAACACCTTTTAATGCTGAAACTTGATTCAAATTTAACCTTGTTAGCCCCACACGTAGATCACATTGAATTTCATTATACAATCAATTAATTGTATTTTAACTATCTATAATTTGTGCGACTGAATTAATATCAAATCAGATCATAAAATACTATACTTCAAAACTCAATCTTAACTCATTCTCTAATTTTCAGTCTCAAAACAAAATAAATTCACTTCAAAATTCAAATTCAGCCACACTTCTTTCTCTTTCTCTCTCTAAAATACGAATACTAACATTGCAACATATAAAGTTACTCCCTTCCAAGCTCTGTATTTGGTGGCAAATTGCTTCGTCCATAATTTATTCTGTTGGATATCAATCTACCTTATCTATCTCTTGGATTTAATTGTTTTCATTATTTGCATTTTCAGGTTATAAATTGCCATGAATCTGTTATCTATATCCTAGCACCTTTGAGTTATGCAACGGTCTATGGATGCTCTGATGCAACCGTTATACTTGGTGCAGTTGGCAAGGTAGTCTCTAATTATTTTGGGAGATCAGATTGATTTTATAGTATTATTATCCAAATGCGTATATTTGATTAGTTTTTGTCTAGAAATATCCCTGGCTATGCAAATGAAGAAGCTCTTCTGCAAGTTTTCTGATCATCTTGGAAAATGAATTTTTGTTGGTTTATTAATTGATTTCTTCTGCTTCTTCTTACTTTTTTTTTTTTTTTTTTTTTTTTTTGTATTTTATAGGCTGTTAGAGTTGAACATTGTGAACGTGTCCATGTCATTACAGCAGCAAAACGTATCTGCATTTCTAATTGTCGTGAATGTGTATTCTTTCTGGGGGTCAACCAACGGCCTCTTATTGTTGGTGATAACCACAAATTGCAGGTGCGTTTTGCTTTCCCTAATCAAAGATTATGGTTGTCAGATCCTTTTAATGTGGCTTTGAGTTTCATATGTTAATGCCAACTATGTTCATATACTTCCTAACAAATTGGATATGTGGGCATTTATCTTTTCATGAAAGGCCTGTTTTATGGCCTCTGGTAAAATAATGGAGTAGATCTGCATTTGAAATTAATTAATAGAGCCTAGAGGATGAATTCCTTATCATGATATTTCTTTGTTGAAATCTTTGTTTTCTGTTTATTATTCTACTTGTTTTCACCCCATCTTCCTCATTCTGGTCATTCACTTAGGTTGCTCCGTATAATGCGTGTTATCCTCAACTAGTGGAACACATGAATCAAGTAGGAGTTGTCCCGAATATCAACAGATGGGATGACCCTGTGGCACTTGGTCTGGTTGATCCACATGATTCACACTCTCATCCAGCAGGTGTCTCTGATGTCCAGGCTGAGTCTGCTACTCGTATAGATCCAGATCAATTCACCAATTTTTTGGTATTTTTTTTCCCTTTTCAATCGTTTGCTGTAAATTGATTTTGTTTATTTTATAGTGCTATTTGACTTACTAGATGCAGATTTTTATTTTTATTTTTTAATTTAATTTTTTTCATTTTAGTTCCTGAAAATACTCTTTTTGGATAATATTGGAAATGGTCTCTTTCTGCATAAATGCAATTTAGGTGGTTGTCTTGATCCCCTTTTGAACCATGAGCTAACATATCTTTATCCTCTTCAGATGCCAAATTGGTTTGGAAGTGAACAACTGGAGTGTACTACAGATAGCCCATTCCCTTTACCAGATTCTTATATGGCATCTCAACAGAGAAATGTATGTAAATGATGTGTGAGTTTTTTTTTTTTTTAATATGTTTCTGTGTAATGTATACTCATGTATATATTTATGTATAGTTATGTATAATATTATGTATTCCAGGTGCTACAGCGTTGCCTCAGAACCTTCAGTCAGCATATAGTAATTTCACATGTAAATGGTTTTATTATTTTCCTTTTTTCAGCAAAAGAACCTGGGGGAGGTCAAGGAGCTTTTGAGGGAAACACAGCTTGAGGAGAACAGGAAGCGAGAACTATCAAGTGCTCTTCATGCATGTTTCAAGGACTGGTTATATGGTAAAGGACTTATGATACAAGTTATTTGTCATTTTATATTGGTCTGAATATATTTCTGATATACATGTTTTTCCGTTTAGCTCATGTATGTTTATACTTAACAATTTCAAATAAAATGGCCAAACAAACAAAAAATAACTGATATTCGACGAAAGGATGTCTCTTTGTGGTTTATTTATTTTTTTGTTTAGAAATTCTGCCATTGGCTTTTCAGTGTTGCAGTGTGTATATATTGTTGTTCAGTGATTCACGTGTTGATAATTTTGTTTTACACTACTATGGAGATGAAAATGCATTTTGAACCCCTATTTATTGTATTCTGCAGCTTCTGGCAACGTGAGGCAACTTTACTGCTTACAAGGTGACTGAGATTCCGGGACATGTCAAGAGAAGAGTGAAGATAGAGCATAAGTTGTAATTTCCTATTCCCGATAGCTTTGAAGTCCTGCTTGCAAAATGCTCTTGGTTTTTAAGCACTTAAGAAAGCTGGGATTTTGATGCCATTGATCAGTAGTAGTAATGAACCTGACCCGTGCTTTGCATGTGCTATAAGATTGCAGTTTGCAGGAGATTCTCTAACTTGTAATTCTCTCTGTTGAAATGAAATGTTTTGCAGTATGTTGATAGCTTGCGTCATTGTGATTACAGAACAGCTGATCTTCTGTTCAGTGGATGCTCTATCTAATACGTGTTTTTACATGGATGAGAAATGAATGAAAAATTTCTTGTTTGTTCATTGACAGAAACATACGAGGGTAGGATTAGTTATGATTTATTCTTTGAAGGAGTTGTAGGAACAAGAATTAACTTTAATTTACATTTTGCAGTTAGGGACCCTATGATGTATTCTTCTGCTCATTTATGTACCATTTTACTGTCGTACCTCACCTTGACCCTTTTTCTTTAATGTTTTCTAGCATTGTATTGTTATGAAAGTGACAATGAGACTCTGCACTGCAAATGTATAGAAGAATAAACAGAATAAACTTCTAAATCATGCACAACAATTAAACAAACAAGCCGACTATCACACTATGGAAAGCTTCCGCGCCTTTGCAGATCTTCCATACACTTCCTAACCTGTCAATACCGGTGTATGCTGAGCCTCATCATTCTAACATCCTTAGTTTCCTCACAAATAAAGAAAAGGAAAAATACATAGTCGCCATCTCAGGGACCAGGTTCTTTTGCATGAAAAAGAATGAAAGAAAGCCCATTAATTAGCTTGAAGGAGCTAACTGAAGGAGCTTTTCCGCTTGGTCAGGAAAGAAAGTTATGAAAAGAAATGCACCTGCAAAATTTGAGTAATGTAAGTTCTATAAAATTCGCCTAGGAGAGAGAGAGAGAGAGAGGGGGGGGGGGGGGGGGAAAAAAAACTTACAGATAAGAACTGTTC
>JAXGGT010000094.1:11618495-11637379 GCA_035583425.1 Marsdenia floribunda | reverse complement strand
ACATTTTTCTAGCAACAGAAAGCACTCTTCAAGACTAGAAACAAAAAAGAAATTATAATGAATTAAGTATTTGAATACAATTGTTTTCATTTCTATCACTGTGTCTTTGAGGCTACAAAAAAATTCCTATACATAAATTAAACTGAAAGGACATTAGTACCGATTCCTCAGATCAGTGCACGCAAAAAATGAAATTCTGCATCATATTCTGTATAGGCTATCACATATTATCTAAAAGAGAGATAAAATCACCTTTGTAACCAAGAACAGTAGCACCAGCAGTAAATCCACCAACAGCCCCATTTATAAAATCTCTTTTCATTCGATAATTCTGCACCAACTGTTCTACCCCAATATATACCCCACCAATGGCCGCAAATGTCATGCCATAGTTACCCATCATCTTCAAAGTACGAATCAGGCCCGGAAGTGCTACTCTTCTTTCAACACGAGGCACATCATGCCAGGTAGCAACAATGGTTCCCCAAATGGTTCCAGCAACCAATCCTGAGGTTGCTCCCTTGATTGTTTTCATTATTGGAGTATCTTCATCTTCCAAATATCTGACCTCTGCAGGGTCCATAGCTGTGTTCCAACTAGGAGAAGAAGAAACAATGGAAAACCAAAATCATCAAATCTCAGACCAGATATGAGTGGGAGCAAGACTTCATTACACCACACAAAGGATGCATCTGAAGTAAATTTATTGCGGGGAGAAAAAGGGAAAAATGAAGAAAGAGCCACTAACAGCCAATAAAATCTTTGAGCACAAAACTAAAATGGATCAATTTGAATTTGTATTTTCCCCTCTTGATTTATCAAATTGATCTTTCCCTTTTTGTTTTATATATATATATATATATATATATATATTTTTAAAAAAAAGCTTATAATTAAGGTCATCAGGAAACGGGCATTTGATACCCAAATGAGAAAAATTCAAGAGTAGCCTTGGAGAGAGATAGAACTGATGCTATCTACACTGAAAATGAAAATTTAAACCTGAATACTGTAGTATTTGCTCCAATATTTTGATGATATGAATATAATTTCCGAACAAGAACACTTCTTATATAGCTAACACTTTCCAGAATCACGTGAAGTAATAAATGATAACTAGCAAATAAGATACCAACAACAGATATATCTACACAAGTCAATAGTCCTGAGATTGTAAGTTAGGGACAAAATCGTAATCTCCAAACCACATTGCAAGCTAAGTTATAGCAAAATCTTACTCAGAAAATAAAGCTTTTAAAATAAATATATAAGCATAATTGGCGGAATTCGATTTAAACTACGTTATTAATGGAATAATTACTAAATTAACTACTAAGAAGCAATCTCATAGCATAACATAATCATGAATTCAGAATCCCAGAATATATATATATATATATATATATGAATTCAAATTAATATCAGCCAAAAATTTGCACAGCAACAAGAGCCACAATCTCTTTAAATGCGCCATAAAATCCCCATCCCCATCCCCATCTCCAAAACCTAAAATTATTTTTTTCTTTTCTTTCTTCCCTGATGTAATTTAAAAAAAAAAAAAAAAAAAAGGACTGACTGAATCAATTTTCACATATCGATTGATTCCATATAAAACAGTGTAAAATCCAACAAAAAAGGAAAAAAGAAGGTGAGAGCTAACCAGAGTAGTAGTGATCTGTATCGCTGTAGGGAGAGATAGAGAGACCTATTCCGGGCAAGGTGAGAGATGAGAAGAATTCTTTTCATCAAGAGTTTAAAAATTGGGCTTTCCATAAAATGGGCTTGAGTTAGTACTAACAGATTCAAGAGTTAAAGTATGGCCCAAACAGCCCAATCAAGAGGATGTCTTCCTTGGTTCACGTGACCACACCAGAAGACAGAAGACACAGTTGAGTTCATAATCCCATTTCAGCATTTCTGATCATTTTCTTCAACCAATTTTTCTTGAGGAAGAGAATCAAGTTCTCGGGGAAATGCTAAATCAAGACGATATCCGTAACCTACCAATTGACATCGCTTTCCCTCGCCTTGGAGGTAAATTTCTTAAAAATTTGGAAAGAAATTTTCTTTGATATTTGGATCAGCTTATGTCTAAATTAGATAGGAACTGAATTGAGTTTAATTTATTTTGAGTTAAGAATGGTTGGTGGATCGGAAGAGGATACCGGCGGATTGGCGGAAGCGGTTAGCAGCAGTGAGGACAAAGATTTCGGCAGCTTTTGTCTCACTGCCGAAGGATATTGATCCGTACTTCCAAACCCTGGACCCCCAAGGTTCCTTCTCTGATAAATTCTATTCCTTGTTTTATCGTCGCGAGATCAGTCGTCGTTAAGATGATGACCCCAAGCATTTCATTTCTTCAGTTCTGTGCAAGTGTCCGGATACATGCTGAAACCAATTCATTCTTGCACGCACACACATAACATGTAAGACAGTGATTGAAATATGAAAGCTTCTATTTTGGCAGAGAAATGAAAGAAAATGTAAAAATTGTTCCTTTTTCTTTGCCTGTTGTAAGGAGGGAGGTGGAGCTTTCTAAGTAGGAATATCTTTGCTGAAGCTCCGAATATATATTTGCTTTGTTAAATTTGTTGAATCCTACGCTTAGCCTACTCAGATATGCATTAATCCAGGGTGAAATAATAAAAGAAAAGCAATCATTGCCTTTGTTTGATCATGTTGAGAAAGGACATGAATAGCCCAGAATAACTGGTGTGTGTTTATTGTCATTTAATGTCACACGCACTCTGTCTTTCTAAAAAGCTGCATCTTTTACCTTCAATTTATATGTTAAGATTGTAAATTTCACAAATCCTGGAGATGTGTATTTTCTGGAATTGGTTTGGATTCAATATTGACTCGTGGCAATTAGCTTTCTCTTTAGGTGTACGTTTTACTTCTGCTTGCAAATTTAAGCTCATAAAAAGTCGGTTTTCCTACTTTCGTTTGTTGTTCTTAAATTCTTTATTGTGTTTCCTTCATTTGATTATTTACATTTAGATATTTTGCTTCAGGGATTGGTTTCTTGGAAGCTAAAAGAGTCTATGAAATTCTTTTGAAGTCAACTCCAGAAAGCCGTAATATTTTTGGCCGGCTTTCAGGTGCTGCTGTAAGATCTACAAGAACATTATCATCTCTCCTATATTACTGATGTGC
The DNA here is from genome assembly GCA_035583425.1 of Marsdenia floribunda. Classification (NCBI taxonomy): domain Eukaryota; kingdom Viridiplantae; phylum Streptophyta; class Magnoliopsida; order Gentianales; family Apocynaceae; genus Marsdenia; species Marsdenia floribunda. The sequence goes on along the minus strand of JAXGGT010000094.1, from coordinate 11,634,223 downwards.
ACGTGTTTTCACTGCTTTTTTTCATGTGTAGCTCATGGCTATTCCTTTGCTCTTGTATGAAATTTGTTCAATTTCAACAGGGTGTTTGGGAGGCCATAATGCGTACATTCGAGAAGGATCATATTTTCCTTGGAGAAGCTGCACAGATAATGGTACAATACGTTAATTATGAAATGTAAGCCAGTTTTGACTTCTGACAATCTTAATCTACTCTGCATTGTTTCAGTACATTTGTGGCCTCATTTACTGATTCATTTTGGTTTTGTTTCTAGCCCATATCAGAAGAAACAAGTTCAGAAGATTCAGCAGCAACTTGCTGAGTTGGAGCGCAAGGAAGCTGATATCAAAAGAAATATATCTCTTTCGGCATCGAAGTATGCAGAAGCTTGTCAAGAGATAGGATTACAGGTTAGTCTTTGAGGAGGTCTTCTTCTAAATCAACATTCTAAAATAATGTATTAGTCGAAATGTGTAACTTTTTGTGTTTACAGGGAGTAAATGTCAAGTCAGAGCTGTTAGAAACTGCAAAAGTCTCTCTTCCAAGCACATTTGTTCAGATATTAGAAGTTTTAAATGGTGATTCTGTGTCACGTGCCATTGATTTCTATTCAACTTTTGTCAAGGATGCTCATACTGAAGAGGATGTAAGTAATACAAAATATAGTTAGCATGCCATGTTTGGTTGAACATCTGAAATGTTTGTTGGTTTGCTTGATATATATATATATGTATATTTTTTCTGTATTGTGATTGAGCTACAGGAAATTTCAAATCCAGTATAGCATCTCAGAGAAACTTCATTTTTTTGTTGTATCTAGATCCTCAACTTCTGATATTTATTTCCACCATTTTGGTACACTTGCTGACTCTGAGACGGCTGAAAATGTTTAATTACTTTTTAGCTGGAGATAGTTCTCTATAGTGCTTTATTTAGAAAACAAGATGTTCAGAAAAATAGGTTTCCTGGTTTTTATTTGACTGAAGAACCGTTTTCAGCTCTTGATTATGGATAGCAGCATGAAATGAAATTGAGTTGAGAAATGGGCTAGTTTTAATTCTAAGAAAGGCATGGTTGAAAATCATTAGGTTGTAAATAGTGAATGGTGATGATATGGTCTGATTTATTGTTCACTAATGGTAGTTGCTCATTCTGGTTGCAGAAAGCTTCCAGAACTGTGTTACCAAATTTGAGAGAAGTTCGTGAAAATCCACCACCTCTCAATGTTTTCCTTAATCCTGAAGGTCTTGATCCTGGTAATTCTCAACCACACCCAAGTGACCCAAAGCAAATGGAAGGGGAAGCAGAAATGGCAGCTGATAGTATTGATTGGGACATTACCTTAGATAGCTCTCAAATTGATTGGGATATTGGCAGTGTGGAAGAAACAGAAGAGAATGGTCATGGACTCGGTCCTTATGAAATGGTTAATGCTAGTGATTTGCCCTGTTCACTTCCTGATGAAGATATGAAATCTGATCAGCCTTCCTTAGCCAAAGAGGAATCTGAAGTTCCTGGAGTTTCTGTGCCAGGTATCTCTTGGGATATCAGTGTTGAAAATCCTGAAGTCAATGTGATTGAGAAATCAGGTTTCTCTTGTGCTACTATGGACCCTAAATTAGTTAGCCCAAACACTTTTTCTGGGGCTCCACTTGACATGCACGAGAGAAGTCCTCTTCTGGAAACTGAGTACAGAAACAAGATTCTTGATGATCTATTTGAGGTTAATATGCTACTTAAATTCAGAAGATTATTGTTGTCCTTTGTTAACTAGTGTTCGTAGTATTTGATATTATTTCTTACCAGGTCAAAGCATTTTTGAATCAACGGTTGATTGAATTAACTAATCAAGAAACCCTGTCATTACAACATCAAGTGCAGTCAGTTGCTCCATTTGTACTGCAGCAGTACTCTTCTGATGTAATTCAAACCATGCTGTATGATGTTACCTTCGTGATTTCCATATTAACAAATAGGAAAACAAGGCAGCTTATCATGATACTCAATTCAAAGAGGTGAATGTCAGCTTTAAGAAATGCCAATTGTACATTTCTGGAGAAATTAAATGTGTGCCTCTCTTCTGACTGTATATAGAATACTACTGAAGTTGCTGGACCATGTTACAGCTTTAATACTTACTAAGATGCTTTTAAGCTGAGTTATGACGATAGTGTGGTTCAAATTTCAGATTTTTGGATAGACTGGTAAGCAGTTTGGAAGAAAAGAAGCACCATGAAATAAAGCTAAAGGAGGGATTAAAGGACTTGTCCAAGAGACGCATGGAACTTCAAAATTCATTATCTTCGTCTTGGCCAAAGCAAGTGAGTCCATATTTTTGTTTATGAAACGATTTGTAGTGTATTAATCTTTTGTAGTTTTTACAACGAGATAAGAAGTTCTGTGAATCCTGCATTTTTCATCTCACGGTTGAATTATGAAAGTGAATAGAGATGAAGGCAAAAGAAAGTGTCAACTCTGTATTCTGCTTGGAATATCTTGTAGCATAACAACAGGCATGCTAGTTGGCAATTACATCAGTAGCATTCGTTGGTTTTTAGAAATTTGTCCTTCAACTACCAGTAAAATTTACAGTTAATGCTATACAAAGTTCTCAAGAAGCAAAAATTGAAAAGTTTTCCCGAATCCAGTTACTGATTCTTGTGTTGTGTATATGATATTTGCTTTGTGAGTGCAGGAAGCTGCTCTTCTGAGGACCCGGGAACTAAAGAAGCTTTGCGAAGATACACTTTCCCAGATGTTTGATGGGAGGCCCGTGAATATCATTGGAGAAATAAATACATTGTTGAGCAGTGGTTTGAACATGTAAATGTTTTTAGTTGTGAATGCTGATGGATGGCTGGATGGCTGGCGTATTCCGCAAGTAAACATCTCATACTGACATTGCATTGGACGATGAATTAATTTTTCTGTCACCATGATAGATGTTTGAACACCTGAACTACAAACTAGCTGTGTTTTGTTTTAGAATGATGATAATCTTAAATATACACCGGCTATTTAGACAACTGAACTAAATACTCGCACAATGTTCATAACCCCTTAAAAACTGCAAAGAACTAAATACTTGCCAACACAGAATTGTAGCTTCTTAGTTCAGGCATACAAAAGAAAACAAAGGAGCAGTGACACAGGCACCAACGTTATTTCCACATAGTAGTCTAGTCCATAGTAGATAATCAGCTTAAAATAGACACGTAGTTTGGTATACGAAAGTACTTAAAGAAAGAAGGGTTTGGGAAACTAAAATCAAGACACTCAAAGTGACCAGTGCATATTCTGAACAGAAGAGTCATAAGCCCTCGTGTGATCCAGACCGAGGTATTCTCTTCCATTCTGTGGCGCCACATCGAGATCCCCAGCATAGTGACTGCTGCCAGGTTGAGAAATTTGACCTAATCCCAAATCCGGAGGTATCTCATGCGAAGTGCTACTACTATCATCACCTTTAAAACCCCATAAAGAGCTGGAAAAGTGATGGATGGCTTCTCCAGACGAGTGAACCATGGGTGTCCCACTGGTGTTGATGAAGCCATTCACCCCAAGACTCGAGGACCGGTGGTTCCTTGAGCCCCAGGGCTGCGTTGACAGAAGAGAGAGAGCACGACTGGAGTCCGACACTCCAGCGAAGCATTCTCCTGAAGGAATGCTGGAATCTAAGAAAGTTGTAGTCCTAGCTGCTGAACCCTGCAGTAAAAGCCCAGTTGGAGAATGATTATCAGGGTTGCTCTGCCATGCATGTGGAGAAAACTTCCCTGCCACATTCAGCTGATCGCCCAATGCTCGCTCGGCTGATCTTGTGTTTGGCCATGAATCCCTCCCAGTCAGAGTTGGGTACATAGAGAAGTCCATGAGGAAGCTTCCTCCTCTGCTATTGTTATCTGTCATCAAAAGTATTAAAAATGGAATTTTATATAAGCTTTACAAAGAAGGAACGAGAAAAAACTGGATTATTTTGAATCTCATAGGAAGTGATCCCTCTAAGAACTAGTACAAAAGTGAACAATCTACAGCAGTCTAACCAAAGTAAGGTGAAGTTAGATTTCCATAGCGACTTGACAGCAAAGTTCCAGGTGGTGGCTTCCTCCGGCGTTCGTTGTGACCTGCCAGGCGTCTGCGACAACTCCGCTTCCCCTGATCAAATTCAGGCAGTAGATGGAACCTACGAGTAGATTTTCCAACAAGATATTAACTAGAGAACTATTGAAACCAAATCAAGTTGCTTTAAGAAAAAAAGGTAAAGTTCATTGTCTTTTAAGATCACGAGGCACTGCCACCAAGATGTTAACAACACATTAGTTAAAGCTTAATTTGAATTCTGTGTAACAAACAAAGAGTAACTTGTACTCGAATACCCTCCATTATATTTCATCTTTTTAACTGCGTACTAGTTTATCAAGAACTAACATCCAAGAACAAACCAGGTTCCAATAAGACTATAAAATGCAAAATTTTGCAGAGTAGAAAACAAGAGAATATCCCATGGTCCAGCAAAAATAATGAACACAGAAGTTGAAGCGCAGAGACCCTATGATCTTTGAAGAAACTTTACAACCCTAGCATAGGCTTCTTTTTGGGAGCCTCTTTATATTAACTCCTCCTCACGACAAGGCGGTTAAGAGTAAACTATTTACCACGAAGTTAGCTTCCAGATGAGGTAAGGAATCCTTAGGCTGAAGTTTACACATCATCTAGAGGCTATTGAAAAAGCACACAGTGCCGGCATTGAAGTGTTTAAATATACAACAAATCACTCGAAGAGTTTAAGCATTACAACGAGCTTTTATAATGATGATGTTGAAAAAGTTTAACATCAATCATCACATGAGTTTCCCGAAATAGCATATCAGAACCAAGCTTTTACCCAAGACGAGACAAATTCCATCCAATTACTAGGGCGGTTTGAGCACCGTGAACATTAATTTCAGCTGAAAAGGTACTGCCTTTTAAGTTACTTTTCATCTCATGGAATGTCAAGAATTTGATGTATGCCATTGCCCCATGCAGAAACCCAACGCTACCAGTATTTGGAATTTGTTAAAAGAATTTCTATACCAACAACAACATGTACATGTATTCATATTCATAGAAAGAATTCATGAAAGGAACAAATGTAGATTTAGATTATTCCTTTGGATGTACCATGAAAGGAAGAAAAAAGATTAAAATTGATACAAACGGAAACACATTATTAATGACTTTCTGTTTTTTTAGTTTTTCCCCACAATTTCTTCCCCCATGTGGTAAAATCAAAAGTAGCAAGGATCAGTACAGAGAGTGCAATCCCTCTTTATCTGTTGTTCCTTTTTCTCCTCTCTGATACTAGTCCTTTCCTAAGTTCGTTTCCATTTTTGATACCCTAGGTGTGAAAGATTTGAATCCTTCAAATTTAACAAAGTTAATCACAGCCATGTCACCTCATATTTCAAGGGATGATGAGAAAGGAGAGGCTGAGCCACGTAATACAAGACAAAAGACAAGAGTCCAACAAACAGAAGATGCTCTTTTTCTAGACACCCTCTCTTCTAGTTGGAAAACAAATGCCTAATTTAGAAATCCCTGAGTTTGTAAACAAACAAATTTGCTGCAGAAAAGCAAGTTAATGCTCAAAGGAAGGAACCACATTCCAACCCCAAATAATTTAACCATCAAATCAATAGAATTACCGCAATTATCCACCTAACAACCAGGTATAAAAATGTGGAAGAACATGCTGAAGATAACCGGGGATTAAAAAAAAAAAAAGCCTGAAATAGCAGGAGAATATTTATATATCCGGTACACACATGTCTTGATATAAAAAAATAAATAAAAAACGAGAGAGAGAGGAGAAAACAAGTTGACCTGCTGCACTGCTGGCAAAACCTCTGTTCAAGGCCAGCAACAATAACCTTAGGAGACTTGGAGTGCATTCCACAGACTTTGTGCCTGGAATAATAAGCCTTAGCATCACTCAGATCTACCTTACAACCTTCAACCTGGCATCTAGGCGGCTGTCCACCTGGGACCACCCCACCCCTTCCCTTCTTGGCCGTGGATGGTGCCGGCGGAGGCCTACCAGGGTCCGTCGGCGCCGACCCAGCACCGCTGGATTTAGCCAAGCCTCCAGGACCAGCATCCTCAAAGTATATTTTCTTGCCAAACTTCAAGCCATTAAGCGAGTCAGAAGAGCTTGAAGATGATGAAGAAGACCCTGAACCCAATTCCATTTCTGCTGCCTAGAACCCATTCATGTCTAGCTTCAAGGGTCAAATCAAGGTAACACGCACTATATTATACACATACACATGTATATACTACTACTACTATATATATATAGAGAGAGAGAGAGGGCGCGCTCAAAGATGATATCTTTAATAAAAAGAAAAGAATTTTCTTTTCTTTTCTTTAACATAAAAAAAAAAAGAAAATCTGGATGAATGTACTTTTCGATATGGGGGATGCTGTAACTCTGGAGTACTGTGTGTATTTGTGCGTGTGTTTGGTTTCTAGGAGAGAGACGGATCGCCAATGTGTTGGGGGAGTGAGTTGGTTTGGAACCTGGCCTGGCGTTAGACCTCAAGAACGGTGGTGGTATCGTGAGAAGGAGACAGCTGAGACTGGGCCATCATGCCAACTCGGGAGTTGTGCACATCTCTGTAATATTGCTGAAGTGACTGTGAAAAAAGAGAAGAAAAAAAAAAAAAAAAAAAAATTAATAATAGAGGAGAGTTGCAAAGGGGAAAGAGAGAGAGAAATTGGGAGGAGTCCTCTGATTACTTTATGGAGTTCTCAGCAGCTTTACAACAACAACTCTCTTTTATGGGTCACACTAACTCTACTGTTTCTGTTTTTAATGACCACTCTGTTCATTCATCCATTTCTCTCCCACTTTCAGGCAGAAGTTCCTTCTCCACCTCTTTCTCTCTCTCTCTCTCTCTCTCTCTCTCTATATATATATATATACACACACACAAGAACGAACAGTGACACTGCAACATAAACGGCAAATAAAACAACCTTTGTTGTGCTATATATATGAATTCTTGAAGAGGAGGAAGAGTTCAGTTTGCAGGGAAGGTGGCTTGCCAAACTGCACGCAGTTTGTTCCCCATGATTCTGCCACTGTACCTCGTTTCTTCCTTCCAATGCAACAGACACCACTCGTACAACTGTACAAGTACTAATAGTAGTAATTAATTAGTCCTACCTCTACTAATTATAATTGCCTTGTGAAGGTACAATGTTTTAAGCTGTATTTGAATTTAAATTATATTAGAGTCGAAGAAGTTTTGCCTTTCAATAATATTCAGTATATTTGGATAAAATTTTTTTTTCAATTAAAATTTGTTCCCTAAAAATACACCTATAAAATTTATGGATCCTAACTTATTTAAAAAATATATATTATTAATAAAACTATTTTTACACACTTTTTCTAAAACAAATATTATCTTACACACAATCCTTATACTTATAAAACTTATATATTTAATCCTATTTTTTCTAACATAAAATTCATTTTAAAAAAAATTACAGACAACATCAATTTTCAATGAAAGTTTGTCTCAAATAAGTAATTTTTAAAAAATATAATGAATATCCAAATACCGCCTTAACAATTTTTTTTTGGTAATTAGTAAAGTAGTATTGCTATTAATAATGAATTTACGGGTAATAAATTAAGTTAATTAATTTCGGTTACCAAACAAAAACACCTTTGGAAAAGTTTTGTCTGGAATGGATTGCCTTTAAATTAAAGACTATTAAGTCTTATGGGACTCCCATTTTTTCGCTAAAAAAACAAAGTAAAATTGGTGGATTTAGTCCCTAAAATTTTCGATTAATGGTATGGTTGGATTTTTTTTTTTTCCCGTAGGTTTTTAATGTATAATAAGTTAGTACATTTGATTATTTTATTTACAAAATTTGATTTGACCAAACTAAGATTTTGTGAAAAAAATAAACAAATGTACCAATTTATTATATATTGAAGACCTACTAGATAAAAAAAATAAAATAAAAAAATAAACTAATTACAAAAAAATTATAAATATTAAAGACTAAATTCATCCATTTTCCAAAAACAAAAGAAGTGATTTTCTAAAAATTTCAACACATAATAAAATTTATTATTATTTTAATACTTCTTTAAAATAAATAAAAATAACTGTCAAATATTAATGTTAAATTCAATATTGAGCTTCAGCATTCTTTCTTTTTTAAAAGAAATAAAAATAATAATTAAGGCATCCTTATCTTATTTAACATGTGTTAAATTCATTATTTCTCACATCATAAATAAAATTATTATCAATTGAGCAACGATTTTTTTCACGAACTTGAGTATCCATTAATATATTATTACTATTACAATTACTTCTCTTGTTAGCAATAACAATAGAATAAGAGTTTACAAAAAAAAAAAAAGTGTCCCTCTAAATGAAATTTAAAATAAATATTACTCGAAATTTTATGTCATAGAATATATAAATATATATGAGAATAAGGTGGTAGTCCAATGGTGTGATTCCCTTTACTTAGGTACTTCCACATGATTTATCAATGGGAGGACCTGGGTTCGATTATCACTTAGGAACGACCTTCTTCCGAATTTTAGTATTAGTGTAATAATGATCGTGTTATTTAAGTTATATATTGGTATTTTATTCATTTTTTTTTTCACATAAACAGACATGAACAATAGCATATCATGTGGTATTCAAACAAGTACATCTCATTTTTTTTTTTCAATTTGAGTGAAATTTTGAAAAAAAAAAAAAAAAATTCAAGTCCAAAAACAACCTTAAGTTCTAAATGGGTTTGAACTCGTGTAATCTATTTAAATAATAATTAATTTTTAATTATATATTTTAATTTGTTATTAAATAGCATATTAATATTATATGTAATTAAATAATATTAATATATTTATAAGTTAAATAAGTAAATAATTAAATTAGAGAGTTGGTATCGGATAATCATGTTGCCAAATTAAATGTGCTTCGGATATACGTTTTATAACCAGAATAGCTTATTGACATGATTAATTTTTGTGTTAGTTTAAGTTCAACATTTTTCGTATCGTTTTGGAATTTTTATCAAATTTGAGTTGACAAATTAAATATAATTATATTAATTCAATTGAACACAACAATTGATACCTTCTAACTAATGTGTGTATATATATATATTAAAAAAAAAAGAAAGAAAATTGAGTTGGAACTTTTCCATTAAAACTTATATATAATTAAAATAAAATTTGGAGGGTCTAAATTGAGACTTAACTTTTTTTCGGATTTCAAAATTTATACTTATTTAAATTTAATAATTTCCCCATATATATATATATATATATATAATTCCAATTATAATAGAGACTAGGTCTCATTATTTGCAATTGAATGCTAAAGGTTCTTATAGAGAAGTGGTTTTCTATTTTAGAGACTTACTTCAGTCATATTCTTCTGCAAAGTGAGAGAGCGAGAGACAGAGAGATCAATTTTAGACCACTAAAAAGAACCTGTACTGTAGTAGGGGTAGCTGGGAAAAGTTGTAATGATTAGGTCGTGTTCTGAAAGAGGATGGTTTTTCGTATGTACCCTTTTCTCTCCATTTTGCGGTACTGTTTTACCTCTATTTGGTTGGATAATATATATATATATTTAATAATATTAAATAACAAAGAATTATGTCATCACAGATCTAATAATGTTTAAAATTTACTATTTAATATAATTTTTATTGTATGAAGAATTATTTAAAATTATATTTATATTTTATAAATGTGCGATTTCTTAAATTATTACAAGTGTTCCTATTCTTTACTATTTTTGGTATATAAAACTACCAATTAAAAGGGTAAATTAGTGAATTCTTTTGGTGCTTATAATCTTAAATATTTAATTTTATCTTTTAATATTATCTATATTTTTATTGGTACATATGATTTTTTTGTTAAATTTTTTATTGTCACTCTTTCCTTTAGTTAACCTTGTGTTTTCAAATATACTTTTTTTTTTTTTTAAGGACAAAATAATCCTTTAATCCTTTATTAAAAAAAAAAAAAAAATTAAAAATGAGGAATTTATATCATGAAAGAGGAAAATTTATAATGAATATATTCTTGTGTTTATTTCGTTAGTTTATTTCGTTAGTTTATTTCAGGAAATATATTTCCTCATTTTTAAGTTTTTTTAATAAATGATGAAAAGGTCATTTTGTTATTGAAATTAAAAAAAAAAAAATGAAAAGACTATTTTGTCTTTAAAATAAATATATATATACAACTGACAATTCATCATAAAAAAATTATATACACCAATTAAAAAAAATATATAAAAGACTTTAAAAAGTTAAATTAAATATTTCAGATAATAAACACCAAAAAAAAATTAAAGAACTATTTTTACCGATATATTAATTTATTATTTTTTGGTTCGAGGTGGGGAGTGGCTGTCTCTGACTACTTAATAATTACTATTACTGGTACTAAATTCACTTGTCTACCGATTCCATTGTGGATGGATCTTGCCTCGTATTTTTATCCCTCTTCCCGGTTTTTTTTTTTTTTTTCTGTTTTTGGGTTCTGCCTAACCTTATCTCTTCATTTTTTTTGGACCGGACAACTTTGTGGTACGGGAGCCACGTGTTCCCCTAACAAATTAAATTTAAACCACTCAGTCACCATCAACAACCTCTCTTTCCAAATCGCATTGAGTTTTCGTATGTTTAAATTTTATAAAAGAATATATATATATATATTTAAAAATTTACCATTTTTTAAAATAAAATTCAACTCTATTTTAAATTAGGTTAGATTATAAAAATAATCATCAAAACTAAAAAAATATCATAAATAATTGTGTAGAATAATTAGGAATATAACTCTATAAATAATTAATTAATTTTAGATAAAAAATCTGCGCATATCACACACACATATATATATATATATATATATATATTAGGAAGAAAAAAAATTGTAAAAAGATATATATATATATATATTAGGAAATAATTGACTATGATAAATGCTGTGTCCATAGTTGATAATTGAATGTTCATAATTTTCGTGTTAAGAAATGGAGGAATAATTCCTTAGAAAAAATAAATAAATTAAAATTTCACAAGAAAGGTTAGAAAAATAAAATGATGGAAATTAGAGGGTACCATTCGTAAAGTCATGTATATGGATTAGGTAGGGTAGGGGTGGGGCTGGGGTTGGGGGAAATAGTAGGGCCATTAGTTCTTCGAACTTTTTAATGCCAAACAGAAAAGAGCCTAGAAAAGTACTCATCGTTGTTTCTGCTGCCAATCTGAAGCCCTTCCTTCCCCAGCTTCTGATTTCGTCACCTTTTTCTTTTCCTTTCCTTCGCTGGTATTTATTTCTTTTACGGATCCAACAGATTTTATTATTATTATTATTTTTTTTTTTGAATTGCCAGTTATTCAAATTTAAAAGTATAATTTAAAGTGGTTAGGCGTATAATAGAATAGGATATTTATATTTTAACCTTTTTATTTATTTTTTTTCTTGATAACTTAAATGTCTTTAATTATTTTTCTTTTCCAATATATATATTGTCTTTAATATATCACTTTTTCATTTGTTGCCTTTATCATTGCCGCGGAGGTCCTCAAATATCATTACATATAAAATTAATAATATAGGATATTTTAAGAACCAATCAAATTAAAACACACATTAATTTAAATTTTTTTTAAGCTTTTTTACCTCTATTGCATTTTTAAACTTAAATCATAAATAAAATTACTACCAGTTAAGCTAAACTTTATCGACAATACATGTTTTAAATTAATTAAATTAATTAATTTATTCACTCTTTTCTTCAACTTTAATATGTATGCATATATATATATATATATATATATATATCTACAACAAATAAAATTCAAAACATGCAAAACTTTTTACCTAAGCTTTATTCACTTTTTTTTTTTTTTTTTTTTTTTTGTGTTTTTTTGTTTCTTTATAGTGTAAAAAATAAAATCAAACAAATATTAAAGCTATATATATAAACTTACCAAATATATATATATATATATATATTAAAAAAGGAAAAAAGCTATTAAAGACTTAGATTATGAAAGGTAAAAATAAAAAATAAAATAAAATAAAAGATTAAATTGGTCAATCATCCATTTTGCATGACTGTGGAGGCAAAAAGAAATTGAATTGCAGGCACCATTTTTGGTGAAGAACAAAAAGTACGCTCGGTTTCAGGTGGATTTCCTTCCCCAGCAGGAAAGACGGGATTCTTTCTTCCCCCCCTTTTTTAATATATATATATATATATTTCAAAAAAAAGAAGAAAAAAAAGAGCTGGAAAAAAAAATAATAATAATAAAAAAAAAGGATTCTGTATTGGCATATGGATTTCTCTTTTGAGCAAATTTTCAACTTTGTCTTCAAAAGTAGTACTACGAAATGGATTATGATTATGACGTCACACCCTGGGTTGGCAAAATAAATTCTTCCACCCATGCAAATGGAAATGAGGCACATAGAACCTTCTCAATCCTAAAGCTTTCAAGAAACTGTTAAATCAATATTTATAAATTTTTTTTAAAAAATATTATATTTTTTTTATAAGCTTTTTTTATGTAATGGAAATCACAATAGTGTTAAATTTTATAATTAATTAAAATAATATGTATTTTAATTTTATTAGTATTTTAAATTATATTTTAATATATTTATGCTATTAATAGACCATTAAATTTTATTTTTTTTTGGGTGAATTTTTTTAATAGACCATTAAATATTTTCTGACATATTACATTAGTCACTTTACCTTTCTTTTTTTTTTTTTTTTTATATTAAGGGAAAGAAAAAAAAAAAACAAAATAATTTGTTGTGAATGACTGAGAATATTTATGTCAATTCAACAACTGACAGCAGCGGGCCTTCAATTCATGTGGGTGCAGAAAGTACAATTCAAAGTTTTTCACTGCAGTGGGGGCCCATTAAGATAAAATTTGTCTTAGTCTTAAAGCAGGCCGCTGGCCTTGCCCATAGTTTTCGTTTTGGTGCCCCCACTACACGCCTTCATTTCAACCCTACCCCATTCATTTTAATCCAATCTCATATCTATATATATGGGCCTTTTAACACTTTTTTTTTTTTTTCTCCCCCAAATCACCAGGTGTTTATTAATGATTGGAAAAATGCAAACTATTGTGTGTAAATATATATATATATATATATTCTAAAATATTGATCAAAATTTTTATTTATTTATTTATAAAAAGGTAAAATGTTTAGCTAATAATTTTATTAATTATCATCAATTATAAAAAATTTGCTCAATGTATACTCTTATATTAAAATGTGACAATTTATCTTTAAATTTATTGCAATTCGCATTTAGCCTTTTTTTTTTTTTCCTTTAATATATATATAACAAAAAATGACAAAAATAATTATTTGATTTTGGTCTATAATGGTGTTAAAAAATGACTTAATTAATAAATGATTATGTAATTAAATAGTAAATATGAAAATTAATCCATATGACTAAATTATAAGGATTTGGGAGACATGGTCAAAATTTTTGACATTCTTTTCTCAACAAAATAATCTTACATTAACATGAAATTAAAAAAAAAAAAAAAAAAAGAAAACAAAGCAGTAGTTCATTGTACTTAAGTGTCTCTATTTGACTTATCAAGTGAATGACCTAAACCTAATAAGATATACCCTATAAATCCTTCTCGAATTAGTCGATAAAGATAGCACGTTAAAATAAATAAATAAATAAATAGGATGATACCGCTGTTATGTGATACCACGTGTAAGAAGGACAAGAAGCCATGGGTGGGGGAAATCCGGAAAAAGGGTGGATTCCAACGCGTAAGGAAAAGCGCGTGGAAGTCGTCTTTCTGAATTGTGATTTGCTGCACTTAAAGAAACTTGGTACATGCTTGCCCGACAATATTAAAAGTACTCCATCCGTTTTTCTATATACCTTTTTTTTTTTTTTTTTTATTACAAAAAAATAATAATTATCTTATTTAATTCTTTAAAATTTTTTTATTATTTTTATCAATCTTAATTATTTTTTTCTTATACAATTTAATTTCTCATTTAATTTTAATTACCCAAGTTAATATTTTATGTCAATAATTAATAAATTCATAAGGATTTTTTTCCCCCTCATGTATATTACTCATAATTATTGAAAAAAATGTGGTAGATTGTTAAGAAATCTAAATTTATTAAGAAACTTTCAATTGTTCTCATAAAATTTTTAAAATTTATTACATGAAGGTAATACCTTTTGAAATTTAATTTAGACAAAACAAAATAGTAATATTGAACCTTAATACAAATAATGTACTCAACATATACGAAAATTTTGATTAAAAATTGTTAATTATTGATTGTAAATAATGAAGTTGTACAATCAAAATTAGATAAAATATCAATTTGTTCAAAAAAAAAAAAAAAAAAAGGAGTATTAAATTACCTTTACATAAACACTTTTCATTTATTAAATAAAGTTAAAATTTAATTAAAACTATTATTAACGGTAGGAGTAGTTAAAATTCTAAGGGAAAAATATACAATAAATATTATCATAAATTTCTAACATAACGTGTAAATAATAAAAGAAAAAGACACAGAATTGACAATAAATTATAATTCAATTGCATAAATACTCTTATTTATAATTAAGATGTCATAAGCTTAAATATATTAAATATTTTGTGAGAAATAAAAATAGATATTTTAATTAAAAGGAATAATTTTAAAAGAGATTATTCGTATAAAATATTAATTAAAAAGTACTAAAAGAAACAATAAAATAAATGCTGTTTTTAAATCTTAAAATTGCAAAATAAGTTCTCCAATATGAGGTTAAAATAAATAAATAAAAAAGTATGTGCACAAGTAAGTGTAACTAGTTTAAAATAAATAAATAAAAATAGAACGTTTCATATATAATTTAAATTTATATAATATATATTTTAATTTTAATTTCACCTTGAATTCATAATTTTTTGTAATTATAAATAAATAATTTAAATTTATAACTTTTCAAATTAAGTGTAAAAAAGTGTAGTTCAGTTGACAACCATCTAACTTATGATTTAGAGAGATCATGAGTTCGAGACATGACAGAGACAAAAATGTATCAAATTAAAAAAAAAAAAAAAAAAAAAAAAAAAAAAACCTTCTCAGATTTAAGTAAAATTATTACTAATAGATTAGTTAAAACAAAAATTTATTTTTTTTCTTTATTGAAAAGAGAAAATTAACTGACAAAGAAAATGCGTGTTAATTTGAAAAGATGACAAAAGCACGTTTTTCAATTTACTAATGAAATTTCCTTATCAGTACAATATATCATTTTCCACATTATATATTATATTGACGGAAATCAACCAATCTTAGCAGAATAAATTCCCATATCGCCCTCCTCCGTTAAGAGGGGAATTTAATTTATTTATTAAAAATAAAAAAGTAGATAAGTTGACAAATGAAATAATAAAAGTTCATAATTGGAAAATTTTTTGATTTAGTCCCTTAACTATTTATATTTTTTCGAATTGGTCATATAACTTTAATTTTATCCAAATTGATCATTTATCTATTTTCTATTTTCCAAATTGGTCCTCCCAACTAAAATTGACCAAAATTTGATCACTTTACCTGCATATCCATTAAATTAAAAGGGTATTTTAGTTATTTTATATTAGAAAAACA
>JAXGGT010000094.1:11594788-11618395 GCA_035583425.1 Marsdenia floribunda | reverse complement strand
AATTTGATTCACTCTTGTTGAACTTCAAACTTTAAAAAGGTACTAAAAAATTAAAGTAAATTTACAAATTTCATAAATCCAAGGCGTAGATAAGTTAGTAAAGTACTTTTCCAACTCAAGAGAGATTATAGAATCGAACCATACTCACGTATATAACCGTTTAAAAATTTGGGCAAAAAACCTATCTAATTCGAGCAAAAATAAACATAATTTAAAAATGCCAAAAATAATTAGAAACCATTCAGAACACCTCGTACACTAAAAAAAAAAAATTATTTACAAATTTCATGTCCCCAAATTTTTATAATCCATATTTTCACGGGTAAAATTGTCATTCTATTTACTCATTAAAAAAAAAAAATTGTCATTCTATTTTCAAAAGGAAAAAAAAAAGTTATTTAAAAAAAAATTATCTTTTTTCACAACTGAAAATCCCCATTTTATTTTTAATGAATAAAGCAATTATTTACTCAACGACTATTTTTAAAAAAAAACAAATCTTTAGAAGAAAAGTTACAGGGAATTGACAGTTTTGCACATAAAAATATACATACATACCTAGCACATCTTTTGATGTGCTAAAGTGCATTAACTAACCCAAAAAAATTTCTATTATTGTCATTATAATTATGAGTAAACGTTATATTATCTATAATTCATGTTATATGTCATTAAAAATATGCTAATTCTTTCAAAATTAAATTCTTGGAAAAAAAATAGGGTCACATTCATTCACAATCATGGCCAGAGTGGTAAATTAGGATTCGTCTTACATAGGGGCAAAAATAGGTCCAAGATTCAAAGAATTCAAGGACCTACATGAAGAAGAAGCTTCATAACTATGGTAGAAAAAAAAAAAAAAAAAATGTAATCATAGGCTAAAGACAATACAGTATCTTTTTTGCTTTTTTTTCCTTGGCACTACCACAAATCAGTGGAAAAACATCCTTCAAACAGAGAACCTTTCCAGACACAAAAACAAACTTATCAGCCACCCAGATTCCACAGCGGAGTATAAAATGATCAGAAAAACATCCAGGGCTCAGAAGTTTTAGTTATCAGTTTTGTTCCTCCACAATTCATTCCTCTGCTAAATTATACTACTGCTATGGCTAAGGAAGAAAAAACAGAATCGCGAATGAGAACACCTCTCTTAACCTAAATAGAGAGATTTGCCAAAGGATCTTAGGCATATATCATCATCTAATCTATGCAAAGCATGTGGGTAGACAGATATGCAAAGTGTTAGCTATCACAATTATCATTCATGAACCAAAAGACAAGGGCTTTGACAAACCTACCTTACAAAGCTACAATAAGCATTTAAATTCCTAAAGCTTTACAGGCAGCCCCGGGCCAAAAAAGGCAAAAATGCGTACACACACACACACACACAACAACAATATGAACTTCTAACTCCAGACTCCAAATACTCGCGTGACTTTTGAAATGTTTGCAAAACTTAGGGAGCAAGTAGTGGCATCGAATGATATTTCTACTTATCAAACCTGCTGGCCAACTGAATTTAGATCTACATAATCTCTCTTATATATGTCAAGATACTGCACAGATAGGATATAGGAATAACTACATGTATAATTGTAGCATCAAAGTGATTGCTTGGCCAAATAATTCTATCTCTGAAGCACAGACATCCTCCAGGAACAGGGCAGCAGCATCAAGATGGAAGGCACAAACTCAATGTGCATGAGTTTATAAGCAAACAACATGCATTTCATTTTAAAGACAACAGAGGGTAAAAATCCAGTGATTGAAATGGCCTAACATAAGACGATCAGAGATCCCATTTACCTGATATCTCCAAGGAGATACACAATCTGCTGCGCATGTTTGCACGTCAACTGCTACCAAAACTCTTTATAATTTGTCTTAATCGAGCAGCCACAGTTATTAGTGGACTCTGAGCACATATAACAAAATGAATGCTGAAACTAAAAGAAACTATTTATACACAATGAAATAAGTTGCTCTGCTATTACCTATGTTTAAAGTCACTCAGGACCAAAAGCATAAGAGAATATTGGCTCGCCATTACCTACTCATTGGTAAGATCAAAAGACTTCTCCAGTTCATAATGAGAACATCAATTATAAGAAAAATTTTCACTTGACAAGACAAACACAAGAAATTGCAACGAAAAATGGAGAAACAACATATGAACTAAAAAACCTCAGCTCTCGAACAGCAGATCATACTTCACTTGCACTCTACACCAACTTCAGCAGCCCTGCGAGGCTTGTTCTTTCTTCTACTGCCATTTTGTCTGAATCCAACAGATTTGATTGCATCATTGGCATTCGTTTTGTTCCCCACGCCATTTTCCTCTTTAACAGAGTCTGAATTTTCCTTTACTTGCGAAGACCTTTTTCTCTTCCTGCCATTCTCTGCAGCACCTTGATTCTTAGTATCTTTGTTTAAAACAGAGCTTTTTGCACTTTCACTGTCCTCTTCTTCGTCTATCTTCTCGACTTCCTCTTCCTCCTCAATATCATCCCTCAGTGGCTTCTGTGGCCTTCCTCTTCTCCTCACGGGTATTTTCTCCTCCTCACCACTGCCAGTGTCTTCTCGAGCAGAAATACTAGATTGTTTCTTACCCTTTCCTCTCCCTCTACCCATCGTCCAAGTTAGAAACTTTAGCAAAATACAGTATTATCTGTACCAAAAATTGCAAAGAATCAGAATCCTGAACACAATATCAACTATCAACGGCTAAAGCTAGATTAGTTCACAACAACTGAAATGAACTACAAAGAAAGATTGACACCAAAGACCGGGAATAAAATCTTAGCAAATTACAAAGAAGACCAACTCGAAAAGCAACAAGAACAAATCAGTTTAAAAGAAAAGAAAACGATAATCTTTAAACTCAGTAAGGGCAGCGCAAAAAGGTTTTGTTCTTCACATAAATACGAATAGATTTGTGTTGTTCTCACCCCCAGAAGACAAAGTCAATGTAAGAACTTGATTATTACTGAAGACTCATACTTTAATGATCTACAATACTGATTTCACGCATACGAACAGCTAGAAGAGAAAAAAAAATCAGGGGGAAAAAAAATCAAAATAACAGAAATATTTACAACGCAATCCAACTTCTTCAACAACATATACAAAAAAAAAAAAAAAACAATGAATCCTTTTGTAGGAAAACGTATCCGTATGAAAACCAGGTCTATTGTCAACAACACGACTAAAGAACTGGAGGCAGCTTTATCAGAAAACCTCGAAAACAGCCCAAATAAAACCTGTTGGAACAGAAGAAAGCATTGAAACAAGAAAAAGATCAAATCTTTCCGCTAAACCTATAATCTCATGCTGCTTAACAGATAGATACATACCAAACGAAGTAGACCTCATAAGAAACAGAAACAGCCACCATTTGCATCTTCAAGCAAAAACCCATTTCTCAGAGCATCTCATCTTTTCAAATCAAGAAAGCAATCGATACCCAATAAAACGGATGGGGTTTTTCTTTATACGAATGGTTTTAACAGAAACAAACACAAAGAAAGAATAGCAAGTTATTTTAATTTTTATATATTTCTCCTCAAGTGATAGAGATTAGAGAAAAAAGATTGATCTGATATATGTATATATATATACTAAAAGTTCAGATCAAAAGAATCAATCAAGAGGTAGAAGGCCTTAAACTAATGGATTGGGATTAGTCTTTGCCATTAGAGGCTTTAAAGAGCTAAGGCAAGAAGAAGCTGAGGTAGAGAGGAGGCAAAGGTGGAGAAGACTGCAAAGAAGTAAAGAAGGAAAATTATATACATATATAAAAAATTGAGATAGTAGTAGAGAAGTATAGCAAAGTGGTAAAAAGATATTTTAGAATTTTACTCCTATTATAATTTCGATGGGCTCTTTAGGGACATTAGGGTAGAGTGTAAACAAGGTAAAACCTTTTCTTTTTTTTTTTAAATAATAATAATAAAGAAAAGTAAAGAAAATACTTTGGAATAGAAGAGGAAATAGAGAGAGACAGAGAACAAAAAAAAAAAAAAAAAAAAAAAAATTGGCGGAAAGTTTGGTTAAGTATTGTTCAACCCTGACGGAAATATGACACTTGTTGAGGAAGACTTGTGTGTACTGAGGAAAGTATTTGGTCCTCCTCCTACTAGGGCCTGCTAAAACTTGTTTCTTTCATTTCATATAAAAAATTATCTATTTTGGTCTTATAATTATTTTTATTTGAAATAAATTTTTAAATTTTATAACTATTTTTATTTTCTGAACATAGTCCTAAATCTTAAAAAATCTAGAACTTGATCTTATAATTATTTTTGTTTTCTTAACTTTAGCCTTTTCAACCAAGTTTATGAGATTTTTCGATTATTTAAATCACGTAAAAAATACATATTTAGTCTTATAAGAACATTTTATGACAAACACGGTAAATATTGTATTTTTAAACGATCGAAAATTCTCACAAATTTAGTTGAAATGACCAAGTTAAAAAAATAAAAATAGTTATAAGACTAAGTTCTAGATTTTTTAAGATTTAGGACCAAGTTAAAAAAAAAAAATGTTTATAAGACCAAGTTTTAGATTTTTTAAGATTTATGACCAAATTCAAGAAACAAAAATAGTTATAAGACTAAAACAAAAAATTTTCTTTTCCATCTTCTTTTTACAAGAAAAATACAATTCTAGAGCACTACTATTTTTTTGTTGGGTAAAATTTTTTAAACACACACATATATTAATAATTGATCATAAAAAAATTACTAAATTATTTTTATGAAAAATAATTTTACAAGTAATTATTTTTGTAAAATTATTAATAATATTATTTATTTTATCTTGAAATTTAAACAATTTTATATTATTTAATGAATGTCCAACGTATAAAAAAAATTATTATTATTATTTTAAGTTCATATTAATGATGTAACTAATATTGAGATAATGATGATATAATGTCTTTTAAGTTCCTTCTTACAAATAAAAGATGTTGAAGACTATTTTATATGTATCAAAATATTAAAGGAATCAAAAATTCATTAATAAAACTCTTATTTTACTTTTAATAATTTTCTCCTTACTTTTATATTTTCATCTCTTTTATTCTATTTCATAATATTATGGTTGTTTTTTTTTTTTTTTTTTTTTTTTTAAAATTTTATTTTAATTCGATTTCCTAAGTCCAACAAATATCTTTGTCGAGAAAGTGTAGCTCAGTTGGTAGCAGCCTTACTTATGATTCGAAAAGTCATGAGTTTGAGATATGATGGAAGCAAATATACCTAAAAATTTCAAAAAAAGTCCAACAAATATCTTTACACAGGGTAATAAGACTGAATTAATTTTTATTTTAGACAAAAAAATATTTATACATTTGTTAAAGCAATAAAGTCCCAAAAAGTGTGTATATATACATATCTACAATATTACATAAGAGATTTTCTGTGACATTTTTGTTGTTTTTTTTTTTTAAAAAAAAAAGAGAAAAAAAAAATGAAAAGAAAGACATGTAACATATAATCTTCATATTTATATTAGATATAATATACGTATTAAAATATATTACATTTTCTTTCAGATTGTGTTACAGCTGATATAGATTGGATTAATATTATTTCATAGAATAATAATAATATTATTATTGGAATAAAATGTTTTTCTAACAGTCATTTATATATATATATATATATATATATATGAGAGTTAATAGTTAAAGACATAACTCAATTGATAGCAATTTTACTTATGATTTAAGAGATCATAAATTCGAAAAAAAAAAAAAAATTATATTATAAAACTATGATAGGATAGGAGTTGGGGGTGGGGGTGGGAGTTGAGCAAATCTCATCAAACCAAACCTTTTTACACTATATTCTTTCTCAAGCATCCATTCTGCATTATGACACATAATAATTAATTTAATAACATAATCTGATTATTATATATTCTCATCAAAAACATTTTTTCCCTAATTATTTTTATTTTTTCTACGTAAAAGAAAACAAAAATATTACAAAAAAAAAAAAAAAAAAAAAAACACTCAGGTTTGTATATAATTTTCACCCTTAAAATAAATTCACGTGATTTTGATATTAGCAGATTGTCCTTTGGATTATTGACTACCTTCACGTGCTCTGTCATTCGCGTGAATTCCCCGTATTAATAAAGTAGTACCGCAACAATATTTGATTTCCTCTCTTTCAAAATTCAAATTATACTTTTTTTTTTTTTTTTTTTTTTTTAAATGACTTATAATTTAAGAAATTATAAGTTGAAAATAAATTAAATATAAAAAAATTTCTAAATTTATAAATAATATCAAATATTAGGAAAGAATTATAATTTTGCTATTATTAAAATTTCATTTAAACTTAAGGTGTTTTTTTTTTTTTTTTTTTAAATAATAATAAAATTTTGTTTTTAAAATTATAGTTGGGATTTATTAAATGGAAGTAGACAAAATTAAAAGGGTAAAATGACGAGAGGGTCCTTACATTGTTGGGCTGTCTATTTCCCATCTGGCATGGGGACCACGCGTTTAGCTGGCTAGCTCAATGTTGATGTGATGATTGGACTTTGTTAATTATATGTATATAATAATCTATGTATGAGCTCTGAAAACTGATTGGATCCATCTCTCCCTGCGAATACTCATCACATCTCTATATATCCAAAATGGGCTTCATCTTAAACTAAAAGACTTGGCCCAATCATTCACTTATTTCGGACCAAGTTACTATAGTCTGTTTGTTCAGATTAAGGAAAATCCGTGAATTTCGTTTAAACAAAGGGATCTCTGACTAATTCTCTTTTTTTTTTTCATTTGTTTGGACAAAGATTTTTTTTTTTTTTTATTTTTAGATAAAAAAATCTCTATTTTTTTTTTTTATTTGAACAAGCGGATCTTTTTGACTAATTTTTTTTTTTCAAAAATATAACAAGAGAAAGAGAGAAATTATGAAAAATTAAAAAATAAAATAAAATAATTATCATCACAATATGTAAAATAATAATAAAGCATGCAAAAAATAACACATTTTTTTCTAAATAAAATTGGTAAAAAATCTGTTTGTCAAAACAAAAAAAAATGAGGATTCAATTATCCAAAAATTAAAAAAATAAGTACCCTTTTGTCCAAACAAAAAAAAGAATAAAAATTCGTTTATCTAAAAATAAAAAATAGAAACCCTTTTCTTTAAATAAAATTAGTTTGAGAACTAAAACGACTAATTTTCTTTCACATTAACAACAGGAAACAAAAACATCAAATTAAGTGAAATCGTAAATTTATAAATTTAGAATTTAAACTTACTCCTTAAAAAAAAAAAAGCCTATTTAATTTGAATAGAAATTAATTTAAATATACATAAAAAAAAAAATATTACCTATGGTTAAAACACATTTAGAACATTTAATGCATTTTAATCCAAAAAGAAAAGTGAGACAGAAAGTCTTTAAATTCTGTAGAGAAGACTGACTTTTATGACCTCATCCTCCCCACATACTAAAAGAGTACGTGGTTTCCAGAAAACAGCTGTAAGGAAGAGGCGCACATGCGGCTGAAGAAGTGCGTCTTAGGCAACTCTTCCCCCTTGCTGTCTTTTGTACTTCTTGACTTTTACTCAACTTTGCTTTTCTTTCTTTCTGCCTTCATGTGGAAACAGAAGGTATAATTTGAAATGGACCGACAACTTATTACCAAGTACCTTTACCTTACCAGAAGAACATTACCCTTTTACTTGACAAACAATTCCTATAACATATTATTTCTTGAAAATCTCTCACACACAACCCCCCTCTTTCTTTATTTCACTAAATAAGTTATACATTATATGAAAGGTTCAACTAGTCTTCAAAGGTACGAGGCTCAGCATTTATTGTTGAAATATATAGGTTTAGCTTCCCATACACAGGGAAAAATGAGGAAGTACTTACTTTCTCTTCACTCTTTATCAACAGGAATTTGATCTTTTGAAAAACCTACATGATGTTCAACTAACGATTTTGTAATACTCTAAAACATAATAATACAATATTTTGATGCATGTGTGTGTGTGTGTGTGGTAGTTGTTCTTCCAACAATGATGCAGTTCAAAAAAGAGACACTGATGAGAACAAGGTAATAGCTTGACTAGCATAACTCTCCTTATTAAAGTACTTTCACTTGACTTAGGGATGTTCTTGTCCAGCAAGCAAACATATAACTTATCTTCTTCCTTACTATTACTTCTGCAGTCATGAATCCTCATGATTCTCTATAGACCTATGCAAATTCAGTAGGATCAGTTCCTTTACAAAGTGATAATGATAATTCTGAGTTCAAACTGAAACAGCGCATATTCTGAGAGATACAATGTGATGTGATTCTGTGGATCAGACACCATCTTCCATCTCCTTTCAGTTGGCAATCTACTATCCTAATAATTTCTCTCAGTAGCTTATCCAATAAAAATCATCAGTAGGAAAAACACATAATATAACTGAGGGAAAGTACGACCTACCTAATGGAAGCAATTCAGTCTATTTACATCATGGTCAAGGGCACAAATCATGAGCAATAGAGCAAGACAGAAAAATGCATCAGTCAACTGGATATGCAAGGAAATGCAGTTACCTGTGGTCTGACACCCAAGCGAAGAGGAGATAAAAATGAAAAAAAAAAAAACAAAAAACAAAAAACAAATGAGCTAAAGCTACATTCAATGACTCAAGATTGGCCTTTAAGGCGAACAGTTGCCCCTTGTCCCTGAATTAGAGAATGAACACACTTTCACTCTGCAAGATAAAAGTGAGATTATGTTTCAAACAGAATTCTGTAACTTTTGCTTTAAACTTTCCCAAATTTGAGGGCCTCTGGGATGTAAATTTACATACGACTTCTTAAATATTGTTTCTGAGCTTGCCAGCAGGGTGCTTAAAGCTAAATCTGGGTCTATTACTCCCATACTTTTGAGCCAAAGGTACATTGAAATCTTAAGTTTGACTGTTTGAACATTGTAGTTGAGAAACGATGGGAATTTTCTAAGGGCAGAGATAGGATAACCCAAATCATTTACAAGATTACTAATCTTTGTTTCAATAACATTCTTAGACTGATTAAGAATCTGGGGAGATAGTTTCACCATCTCTGAAACTTCCTTTGGGTCTAAACCAGCCTTTACTAGACAGTCAAATCTTTCTTGAAGTTCATTTCCTTTGCCTCGAAATACCTTCAGAGCTCTATTCATTTCTTTTGTGTTCTCAACAAATCCAAGGTCCAATAAGAATTTGGTTTTCATCATTCGTGATTGGACGTCCTCCTGTGGCATTGGTATGCGCTTAACTTTCTCCCCGCGAACCCAGTTCTTCAATACTTCAGGGTTTTCCTTGACCGTTTTACACATTCGTTGCTTCCCAGTCCACAAAAGAGCACGTATAGTGTTTGCCTTCTTCAGAGAACAAGATCCAAGCAACAAAGCATGTGAACACACAATACTTTGAATATCTGGGACGGCCATCTCAATTTCACCGAGAAACACATAGCAGTGCCGCAAATTTGCTAGAAATTTCTCCACTGGAATTTCCGGAAACTGCATAAATATAGTGTATATCTCACTACTTGTGCATCCAAATTTCATCAAGAAAACAACTATGGAAAAGCTTAAATGTCCCGAGGTTGCCAATAAAAGATCTGGATGCTGCTGAATCAAGCCACTTAGTTGCTCCTCAGTGCAACCAATCTTGCTGAAAAAGCATAAAAGCTCTAGTATAGAGCTCCAGTGATAACAACCTCCTTCCAACAAGTGCCCTTCAATCCAGTCCTGTGCAATTTCAATGCTCTTTAATTTCTCTAGAATTGTGAAGAAATCCTTCCTCACATCGCCAACTAAAACATTAGGACTAGAAATGACAAGCTTAATGACCATATTCTGGTCCAACCCTGCATTTTCAACAGACTTGAGCTTCGAGTGCAGAACTGCATTGCCGTATCTAAAAACCTCTGGAGCAACCCGGTAGATTTTCCCTATCTGGTTTCGTGCAACACCATAATTACACAAGACATGATAGCTCTCCATCAACAAAGGATCATCATTCAAGAACATCAATTCCCGTGGAAGGAATGAACAGTACTCTGAAGGTTTAAGGCCCATACTCTCAAAGAAAGGCTCAAACTCATTAATAGGATGATACCTTAGGAACCTAGTAAGAGACCGGCCAATGCCCCCATTATTATCCACTTTTCTCAAAAGATTCTCAAGAAACCAGGGTGAGTTTTTACTCATATATTCTGCATCCGTGAACTGCAAACTTCTAGTGCAATGCAAATACTCACGCAAAGCAACTTGGGCCTCTTTTCTAGCAGAACGACCTATAAGGGATGTTTTTTCCGAATTTCCAGACACTTCAGCTCCTTCAGTTCTATAAAGCCTAAGGTTTTGGGCAATGTGATGGTGTGATTCATCTGGGTAAAGATTCATTCTTGATGATTTAAAATTGTTACGGAAGGAATATGAGGACACCCATTTGAGAATAAATGATTTTCTAGTTTTCCGCAAGTTATTCATGGCGATTCTGTTATCATATGCAGAGAGCTACGGATAAATAACAGAAGAGTAAACAAGAATAAGCTAAAGGTCAAGCGACAATCTGAAGGCTAGTTCAAATTCAAATCTAGAAGTTGATTACCTCGTAACTTTTCTTGAGGCTGATAGCTTCTGTTCCTCAGCTGTGACTATCGTTCATTGAACGGGGCTACTACAGGGGCTGACATTAGAGGAAAATGGGGTGGCAAGGTAGGGTTTTGCAGCGGAGAAGGGCTGTTCCCTATCAGATTGGAAGGAAATCTACCCGGGTAATTGCATTCACAAATTAGGGGTACTTTTGTCAAATTCGATAACTTGATGATTTTTTTTTTTTTTTTTTGGTGAATAAACTTGATGAGTTTTTTCATTAAAAAGAACAAACTACAAAATAATCAATGTATCTATATAAAATATTTCATAATACATCAAATTTTTTATTTTTTTAATTACCTTTGTTTAATTTATTGTCTTATATATCTTTAATAAATTATTAAAATTTTAAAAATATAATAATAATTTTATCATTTTTTTTTTTAAAAAAAATATTAAAATAATGTAATGTATTGACACGAGGAAATAATTGATATGCACAGGCACCTTAGTTTTTGCAAAAGATAACTATAAATTGTATAGACCAGGCAAAGTATAGCAAATTTTTAAAAGAAATGAAGCAAAATGAGGTGAAGCATCTGCAAAACACAGAAAAATATAAGGATATTGTCATTACAATTTTTTCCCCTAATTTAAAATAAGTGATCAATATTTATAACTTTTTAATTCAACACATATTAAAATAAATTTCTAAATTTCTAAATTATTTGTATATAAAAATCTATGTAAATTCAAATAAAAAAAAAAAAAACTTTGCAATAAATATTTAAAAACTTATTCAGTAATGTAGAAAATGATTATAAATAAATATTCAAAACCTATTTTACACTATTTAAAAAAATTAAATAACTAAACATGACAATTTGCTAAAAATTATTGGCCTGAAACGTAAACAGTTCAGAAAAATAGCCACCTTAGATAAATCTATCCTATAAAACTATTCTTTTTCAAATGAAACACCAAATGAAATCCTACACTATATTATAAGGGATAGTTAACCAAGACTTCTTCCTTCCCAAAAGACAACGAGCACAAGCACCTGTGTCAGAACAGCTTAGGTTTAACGTGATAATATAGCACATATTCCACTGGCAACATCTGTTTCGTGGATAAATTGAGAATTACTTACAACAGGGTTCATTTTTTATTGCTTTTGCATGTAATACGGATACCCTCCTAATGTTTGTGTTGTTGGAGGATCTTTCTTGAGAGCAACAAATTGGGGATACGAAGACTGTTGCTGGGCCGGGTATGCTCCAGCACCTACAGGAGGACTGGAGTATGTGGCACCAGGATAAGTTGGCATTTGTGGTGGATAGTTGTAGCCAACAGGGGTTCCCGAGCTGGGTGGCATATTATGACCATGAGGATATGCAGCCGTCATTGCCATGGGAACTGGAACCACTGGTGTCGGTAACTGTGTCTGCATAACTTTGCTTTTGTGATTATCAGCAAGTTTTACGGTTATATTTCTCCCCTGCAACCAGAACATGGAGATCACTATTGATACGGGATATGGGTACGTATTTCAGTATCATGGATGCTTCAACTGAAAGATCTCATCCGTGTACATCTACTAAACACTAGAAGCTCTGTAGCTAGTCATTTACACTAGAGCCAAAACAAGTTTCATTAAGACCTTCAATCAATTGGAATCAAGCATACACAATCATTCACAAGGTTTTGATGTTTAGAAGATACTGAGGGCCACAAGCAACTATACCATCAACTTTTATCAGCAATTTCAAGGATTCCATTATAGCAAGGCACAATGACAATCAGCAAGTAAGATAGCTTGTGCATTATTTTGATATATTGAATCAAAATAATGATTTAGAATTGAATCCAAGTTGCATAACATGAATGCAAAAAATAGTTTAGAATGACCATGCATTTAATCCCACCAAGCACTAGGGTCCATGTCAGATTACCGCATGTCAAGGATATAATGAAATCCTACAAGTTAATGATTGTCTTATCTTATTTTCTAAGAAATTGAAAATTCTTTTATGTTTAGCCATAAACTTTTGGACAAGGAACTCAAAGAGTCTTTTCTTTTTTTGTTGGGGGGTGGGGGGGAGGCACAGGATTATTGTTGGTCTTTAGGATGAAGGAAAAGAAAAGAGGAAACATCTTTTGAGTTGCTAATTAGTTTTTCTACATTTTGTCTTCACTTTTGTAAGACATTTCACGTACATCACAGCTCAGTTTTGAATTTAGTTTTTAATACATGTTTTACATGTGTAATCAACTACATGCAGTTATGAACATAAACTTTTATTTTCATCTATTTATTCATTAAAATAAACTTATTTTCGATAGAAGGTCAAGTTATACTCACTCCAAGCATCTTCTGTGGATCATCTAAAGCTTTCTTTGCAGCCTCCACAGTCTTGTATGTGACAAAGCCAAAACCACTACATTTAAACACAAATTGATAAGATATTCTAGCATAACTGCTTCTATTAGTTGCAAAATAGGCATTTAAATGATTTTCTCACCGAGATTTATTTGAATCTTTGTCATATGCAACTGAACCCTCTTCAATCTCACCGTGCCTTTCAAAAAAGCTTAGCAGAAATTCACTAGTTGTTTCTGGTGACAACCCACCAATGTAGAGCTTTCTCTGGGCTTGATCAGGTGTGGTAGTGTTGCTGTTTAAGCCCTCAGAGGCAAGGTTACAAACAGCCATACGACCCTGAAACCAGTATATGAAGACAAATATTAATATATACACTCCCTCTGCTCTAGAAATACATGTGCACATACAAAGAAGTCATGGATTTTCATATAAAGTTATGGATTTTCATATCATGTGCTCGTAATTAATTCTATCAAAACAAATACGTCATTAATCCAATACCACTAGCTTAGATAATTGATAGCTATAGTTATAATGATAGACTTGAAAAAAGTTACTAAATGTAACTTGGTCAAATATGACAAGTAAAATTGAGAGTGAGAGAGAGAGAGTTATTTCCCATTTTCTCATAAGAGCAGCATTTGTCTTGTGTCTATTCAACTGTAAGTCGATAAAGATTTATGTATTTATTTGAATCAAGCACGTCAGTATTAAAAAGCTCAAGGAAATGATATGCCATTCTTGAGTCAAGGTTGTGATGGGCTAATTAGTTAGCTTACAATAATCAGTGCAATGAACAAATGTTCAGATGTACTGAATGCATAGGACAATCTTGAACTCCCAAATTTTTACTTAACATTAAGAATTTATGCATGCATGATCAATATAAATAAGTATTTTCAAAGCAACCTTTGATACAAATCTTAAGACCAATTAGATGCATAGACCACGGATATGTGTGTTTCCTTGTGGTTCTAGATAAGCAACATTTTCATATTTAAAGCAGCCTGTTGATCAAACCATCTGACGTTCTCTACATTTAAGAATACAGACAAGACAAAAAACTGCTGAAACTTTAATTTCAAATAGTACTGTACATGTAATGTTACTTGTTAATGGGCCATCATAAATGGTGATCATATAAAAACAGAAATATCAGAACACACATATGCAAGTTACTCATAAACAGAAAAGGTTGATGTGCCTAGTGACAGAGGAGAATAACTGCTTACGTCAATCATTTTGCTGGGAGCTTTAAGAGCTTTCTGAGCTGACTCCATGCTTTTGTATGTGATGAAGCCATATCCACGCGACTTTCCAGTTGCTTTATCCATGATTACAGCACCCTCTTCAATTTCACCATGGACCTCAAAAGCCTACACACAGAGAAATAAATTGATGACTGTTCCAGTTAAGGAACCCCAATTCATCTGAAAAGACTACAATGAGAAAAATATTAGTTCATATAAGAAGTCGCTGTTGTTAATGGTCATTCAGTCATGAAGAATGGTATCACTGAAAACAATTACTAATGGAACCAACAAGCTGCATACAACAATGCACTCACAGCACACAAGGTCTCTGAGGTAGTATTCCAAGCTAAACCACGAACAAAAAGCTTTCGAAGCGCTGGATCTGCACTTGCAACACTTCTAATTGCTTCAGCAATATGAGGGTATTGGAACCCTCTTCAAGCCACAACATGCAAACAAGCACACACACATAATGTCAATTCACACAGCACGCTATCAGAAGGAAGCAGGGTATGGTCCTAATTTCACCAGTGGCAGATCTAATAAAATGCAAAAGGAACTGACCAGATATGACAACTTAAAAAAGAACAGGTAGCTCAATCATGTAAATCAATTTAGAAAAATGAAAATTCTATTCGCTCACTATTGAACAAACCTCCTCTATGAAGATATATAAACATGGACATGAACATAATTGGCTTCTTCCTGCCAATCAATAATTGATTCTGGATAAAGTATCTAAGCAACATAAACATTCTTGGTTGCAGTTTAGAAGATATATTATGTACCTCTTCACCTATTTTAGGTACCTCAAAATAAATCCCCTGGAGTGCAGGAAGAAGGATGATGGTAACTATTAAATGTGTAAAAGCCCGTAGAAACTCCCCCAAACACAACAAATAGCTTTCACAATGCCTGATCTGCTACATGAACAATTTCCCATTTTCTAACACCTGATGTCAATTGAGGGCTACAAATTTGAAAAGTGAAAAAGGACATGAATAGAACCTTAAGTAAATACCAACTCTTACGGATTCAGGATCTTTTGCTCACTAAATTTTATAAAGAAGTCACACATAAAAATGACAGCAGTGCAGAACGTGCAATTTAAAGAAGTTGCTTACGTAAATAACAAAAAGCTCAAGTTGAATCAAACTAAGAAAAAATTTAACCCAAGCATAAAAGTTACAAGTAATTTCAATCAATGCAAGAAAGTTATTAGTTCATGTAAAACCTGAGCCTCTTCTCAAATAACTGAAATGCTTATTCCTTGAGAATATTTCCTAAAAAAGCAGAAAAATAAATGCAGAAAAAAATTGAAAAAAATTAAAAAGTTGCTTTCTTAGATGGAAAGCTTTGTAACAACAATGTAAAGGCAGAAATTGAACCACATAATAGACAGGCCATAATGGAAGTGTTGCTTCTTATGAATGTGCAACACCAGTTCATGAAGTTAATTGCTTCACTTCACTTAGTGGTTTGACGGCTGTAAAATGCCTATCACTTTTTTTTTTTTTTTTCTTTTTCCCTATCCCCAGCATTTTCCAGAGATGAAGCATGGATGTTAATGTCATCAAAACTATATTTAGCGCTTACATGAATGGTCCTTGCTGTCTACAATGTTACTCTATTATAATAACATCATTGAAGTAGATCTATGTTTATTATAATTGATGTTTATTGTCACTACAGCTTTGACTCTAAGGTACAGAGAGCCTTTTTTAAAAACAGGTCTGCTCGAAGGATGCCAATACATTTAAATTTCTTCTGCTCCAGTATAAAGTGCAAAGCACTAATGTTTTGAATCATATATTTGGAAACAACATGGAAGGTAACTAAGCAAAATTTACAGCTTTGATCATAGATTCATCCGGTTGATCCATTCACAGAAACAAAATGGTTCCAATTCAAATGAAAGACAAGATTCCAGTTTCAGACACAGAATACTGTCAATTCAACAGAAAGAAGGGCTTTAACAGCTACAGAAACTTTTAATTGTGACCGAGGCCCAGGTGCAATGCCATTGGCTCTAGGTACAAGACCTACTTCTTCTGTTCTTTCTGAATCTTTTATTTCTTGCCAGATAAAAGACCAAGGCTTTGTATTTATTAGCATATATTTTATTATGAAGCTTCATTGCCTCCCACATCCTATAGGATCAAAGTCTTCAAATTCGCCATTATAATAAACATTACTCAGTGCTCGTAAACTAGTTCTTTATGACTAAAATAACACATAAAAAAGGCGGAAAAGGGAAAAAAAAAAAAAGCCATTCTGAGGTGAAGCAATCTGATATGTCGTTCGTGTTTTTTTAGATACCTATTTAAAACTTTGAAACAAATAAAGGATCATCAAACAGAAACTCCCACCAGTCCTATAACTAAACTTTAATCCCGAATTATTCAGCAGTTAGTTTGCACACCAGTTGCTTGAAAAAATCACACAGAGACGCCGTTAAGGAAACAAACGAACTAACAGTTCACTACAGGAAAGAAAAATGAAAAAAAGAAAAAGCAAGTTCAAGAAAATCAACGCAAGAGATTAGAAGAGAAGCAAGGGCTTTTTTTTTAAAAAAAATAAAATTTCTTTCAGGGAAGAGGTTGGAACGTACAAGTTAGCGAGGAGATCAACAAGTTGAGGTTTGGGTAAAGGCTCAAGCAGGGAGCGTAACTCCTCCATTGATGATGAAGACGAAGATGATAGCTCTGAAGAAGGTAGTGATGAATTGAACTCAACTTGACCATTACCCGTTTCCTCCACCTTCCTCTTCTTTATCTCCTCCATCCTCCTTCCAACTTCTTCCTTTCTTTTCCCTCTTTTCCTTGTTTCGTGGGTCTGCCGCTTCTTCCCATTTTTAGGACCTCACTATAGTTAAAATTAAGAAACCACCTCTAAGTCGCTCTATCCCAGAATCTCACCCCACCCCCCACTCCCCTTTTTTTTTTTTTCAAAAAAAAAATTTTAAATTAGGTAATCATGCTCCACTGATAAATTAAAAACTAAGAATAATAAAAATTAACAATAAGTATAATCAGCCTTGCTCTCCCATTCTACTAATGACATATTATAAACAATTTAATAATATTATTGACCGATTAATTTCAGATGTACCTTGCGGGTTTAAAACGCATCATTGAATAAAAGACTTCAAATTCTTACTTAATAATTATTCAAAAATCTCCTAGACGAGCTATATGAAACTCAGTTCATAACAATTATCAAATATTAAAAAAAATACAAAATAAATTATGAATTTATTTATAGAAGTAAATTTTAATTTTCTTTTAAATATTGTAATATTTTATTTAAAAATTTTGTATATATATATATATATATATATATATTTTTTAAAGACATGTTGGGCTTAATTTTTTTTCTTATTTTTTTCAAAATACTCCATAAAAAATTTAAAATACATCAAAATACTTAAAAAAACAATTAAAATTAATTTTTTTTTTATTAATATTAAGTAAAAGAACACAGTAGGATTTGTTTTAAGAAATTAAATTAAATTAATTTAACATTTTAATGAGTAATTAATGAAAGAAAATATTGGTCTTAAGAAATGAAACACAAAACACTAAAAAATTTAATAAATTCTTAAAGAAAGTGGGCAAGTACAAAGGAAAGGATATGGAGATTCTCCATGTAAATATCATCATGGTAAGAAGAAGGACATCATGGGAGTAATTACATCTCCTCCGTATCAAGGGAGTAATATCATTATGCAGTTATTCTAAAGACAGTGGGATCAATTTAGTCTTTGAAGGGTTTTTGGAACAATAGTAGTTTTGTGTTTTTCTTTTTCATTCAAATCTGGGATTTAAGAACACAAAATAAATAGAAAATTCAAGAACAAGAGCTGAATCTGAGTACTGGGTACTGTACATTGGCTAATCACAAAAGTGTAATTTCTGCAGAACTTTATAATATGTGGTCTGACCTACTCTGTTCATGCAACAAAAACCATTGAAATTTGTTGTATAAAAACCTAAAAGGGAAAAAAAAAAAAAAAAAATCTAATGATGCAGTCTATAATTTGCTTTTGGAACTCTACAATTTTGCCAAAGTCTGTCCATAGAAAGCGCAGATCAAAGATCTCTCCTTTCTTTTGTTCCAGCAATTCAATTGTTCTCCTGAATCCAGCAGATAAAAGAGGAAATAAACTTCTTGTACATATTTTGGGAACTTTCAGGAATCATTAACTGCTACATTATCAGAACTAGTTGAACGGTAAGTGGGAGATGATGTGATGCTTGAAGTTTGAGTTTCCAGGAGGCTTCTGGTAGTTTTTCGCTGCTGATCAATCATCATTTTGAGCTGTCTCCCTTGCTCTTCAATGCTCAACTGTAGTTTTCTCTGAATCTGAAAAATACGAAATATATGTGGATTTATGTGTTGTTCTGATTTGATCTTATCCATAAAAGTTGACATTTTTAGTTCACTTGGGAAATTGCTGGTCATAAAAGATGGATAAATTTCTTAAAATGACTAACATAGCTGAGCAAAAGAAAAAAGAATATTGATGCTTAATCTGCATCTCAACAAGGACATTTGATACCTCTAGTTGTTCGTGAAGACGCCTCTGCACATCTAGTTGTAGTTGTAATGCTTCCTTGAGTTGCATACCACTGCAAAAATGATAGCTAATTATAAAGAAACAATAATTTTTTCTCAGGAAAAATTATGTCAATTGAGGAAGCATCAGTATCCCATTTACAGAAAGAATAAGAATGTGCTCAAGCCATATAAGTAGATACACATGATCTTTCAATATAATGTAATAATAATTACGTTTTGATGTCAACTGATGCAGCATTGGTGCCAAGACTATTATCATATTTTCCTGCAATGGCCATAGAAATGTTTCAGATTGGAAATCTTGAAGAAAAATTTTCCCTGTGACACAGAACTAATCTCCAAGACTATGCATTTAGATCATATTATGTTCTTCCCTTTTCATCTTTTTTTTTTTTTTTTTTCCTGCCAGTCAAATATTACTGCAGAAAGTCCAGGATCATGTTGTCTGCAGTCCTAAAGATTATTATGGTAAGGATAAATATATGTACCTTCTGCAGATTCTGGTATGTACTTTGCATTTCTATATTTCTGCACAAAGAAAAAATTTGTTTATTACATGTTAAAGAATACTGAGAAAAAAGAACTGCTAAAGATGTGAACTCCCATTTTTTTTTTGTTTTCCACATCAGTACCTGGAGATGACTTTTGACATGGAAGATGGTTAATCCCTCCCAGTCCATTAGCCTTAGTATTGCCTTGGGTGTAGCCTCTAAATGATTAGCCCCAAAAAAAAAAAAAAATGGACTAGTCAAGATTCATGGTTCTTTCTGAGGAACAGAGAGGAAAACATCTATCCATCACTTACTTTCAGCTCCACCAAGGCGATTTACACACTCAACAAATCGATCATGAAGTTCCTGAGTCCATCTGATTCGTGTCTTACTGGACAGAGCCCCTCCACAAGAAGCAGAATTAGTAGAAACCTGCGAAAGACATCCTGAAGATCTTCCAGCTGATTGCTTCAGTTGTGAAAATTGAGAGCCATATAATAAATTGCGAAAGACCTGCAACAGAAGACATTCTCAGCAATTATTAATATCACACAGGAAGAAAAATGAAAAATTAAAAGTTTACAAAGCAGGAAGAAACAGTATAAATCATGTGAGACTTACTCCACCATCCTGATTTCCATTAAAAGGCAAAGAAGGATGTCTTCTTATTGCATTATCATACTCCCCTAGTAATTTATTCTTAAGATGCAAAATTCTCTCTTTTTCTGAAAGATTGCTGAAAGGATTTCTATAGGGTACTTCAGAATTGATGTATGGACTACTACTTGAACTTGAAGGAGTAGTAGCAGCAGCTTCCTTAACTGATTGCAAACCACTCTTGGACCCAAAAAGAGTGGCCTCGTCAACTACTACTAGTGGAGATGAATCTGGGAAAAATGCATTTCCAGCTGTTTGCTGCTGGTACGGTTGAATATGCATATGCATATCATAATTGTTGGAGAGATTAGAGCAACTACTGCTGGGATCTTTATCTCTTGAATCGTACTCTGCTAAACCCATGCAACGCTCTGTTGCAAAGAAAGCGGTAGTTGGTGGTCCGATATGACTGATCATTGTGGTGGATGAATTATCAGACCAAAAGTTATGCTGCTGTGATCCTTCTTCATCTCTAACAGGTGACTGAAAACAAACTCCTATATTTGGAGACTGTTGTTGAGTACCAAAACACTGAGGAAACATATTGGAACCATAATCAGAAGTACTTCCAAACCCAAAGTTCTGCACCATCCCTTGTTGTTCACTGATCTTTTGTATATTCATCTATGATAAATAATATAAATGAGAGCAGCAATTCAAATATATATGCCAAAACACGAAATTGTCCCTTTTTTTCAAGACTAGTAAGTAATTAATTTAGATGGGAAGAATTGCATGCAATATCCCATAATTTAATTGACGAATGCCACAAGAGTATTAGCCGTGTGGAAGAAGAAGAGGCCATACAGGCAAGGAAATGCAGAATGCAGAAATGAACAACAGCAAAGTCCAGGGACCATGGAAATCATTTTATAATTCTAGCTAAAACTTGAAAGATCACTAGTCTTTAGAATATATATGTCAATAGTTTCAAAATACAAACCCTTTTCTTCCATTAATTAATATTCTTCTTGCAGTGGATAAGGAACCAACAATGACCTTTTGACAAAACCAAAGCAAATACTATATAGAAAGAAAAAAAGAAAAAAAAACAACCTTTCCTAGGTGAAATGTTACTTTAATGTATAGGAATTTTGTCTTTTCTTTTTTTTTTTTTTGCCCCATCAAAACATACTTACTTGTTCTGTACATTTTTTTTATCCCCGATTCTGAAAACTACTTACTATGAAAGAAAATCTTCAATAGTCAACTGGTGAAACAGCAGAGCCTCCCTTTTCTTCCGAAGAGAAAGTCATCATATATATATATATATTACTGGAGAATATAGTTAAAAGGGGGCATCTTGTAACTAAATAATTCAGGTGGAACAGGCATATATTCACAGCTTAATTTCAGTAGATAAAGATTTTTATTAATTCTTGTTAAGAAAAATATTATATGTAGGTCACCAAGTCATCCCATGAGGTAAAAAATTAGATTTTTCATTTTTTTTTCTTTTTTTTTCATATCGAGATTCCATTTCCTAAGACGTGTTTGGAGAAAAAAGATCAGAAAGAAAAAGAAACGATATGGATTTCACTTTTGGCATGGATTGATATTGGAATCAGTTCCAAACATGTACTATTGTTGGCCTATTAGCTGCAAAATTAATTATAAAACAGGAAAGAACAATGCATCTCTCTCTCTCATCGTCCATTCTTCTTCAGTCGTCAAAGTTGTTGATGGGAACAATCAAGAAAAAACCCTCATGCATGGCAGCTTCTTCAAATTCACATTCACATAAAGAACTTATTGAAGTTTTCACCTTTGGCATGTACCTTGAAATAACAAAGCAGGAAAAGGTTCTTATTTTGAAGAAAAAACCAAACAAAAAAGCAAGAAAACAACAAGTTAATTACACCTTGCATTAATTTTCACTATATATATGTTGTTTCGCAATTTTTTTTTTTTTTATTTTTAAATCATAGTTCTGGATTTAATTTGCTGGAGTGGTAACCTGCATATATATAGGAATCCCCGAGATCTACCAATGGTGCCAGAATAAAGTTTTTTTTTTTTTCAAAAAAAAAAAAAAGAAGACAAAACTCTCATTGGAATTAATATATATATATATTTTATATTAATAAGCTGTTAAAAGCTTGTCTCCTTCTTGTACCTGAATAATTTGTCCATAAACATGTGCTGGAATCGAATGCAGTTTATATATATATATATATATCAAGATTGAATGCTTTGTATCTATCAGCATCTGAAGATGACACGAGAATCAATCACTAGCCTGGCTTTCGGCGTCTCTCTTGTTCCATCCATCACCACTAGTTAACTTATAACCTTACTATACCACAGAGTCACAGTTACTAAAAAGGGTAAAAACACCTTTTTCATCTTCAACATTTCAAGTTATTAGAATACTATACTAACATCATCAACTTCTGAATCTTCAAATGGTTCCATGCATGAACCCACCATATATATATATATACAAACCACTCCATCAAATTGGTCAATTCTCTCGTACGTGGTTCAAAAACAAGCTATGTAGCTTATCCCATTTTATATTAAAAATAAAACGAAAATTGGTGAATTAATTTGGTCCCTAATATTTATTTATGGCTTTGGTGTGGTTGGTCTTTTTTCTTTATTTTTAATTTAGTAGGTCTCTAATGTATAATATGTTAGTGCATTTGATTATTTTTTTTACAAAATTTATTGTTTAATAAGTCAAATTTTGTGAAGGAAAGAATTAAATGCATCAACTTATTATACATTGAAAACCTACTAAATTAAAAGTTTAAAAAAAAAAAAAAAATGGACCAACTACACCAATGATCAAAAGATTAAAGATTAAATCTGCCAATTTTCCTAAAATATAAAATAATAAATTCCCATAACTATAATAATACATAATTAAAATACGATACAAAATTATTTATAATGCGAGTAAAAATTTCTCTTTTCAAGAATTAAAATAGGTTAAAGAATCTAAATCAAAGAAGCTTACGCCAGAATGTCATGTAATGTATATATATATATACATGTATCATTTATACACAAATGACTAACAATTACTTGTAGGAAAAAGAATTTCCTCGACGTGGTCGGCACGATGGCCGGGCTACTTCGTTTTTATACGATCGAGCAGTTTATTTTCTATTGACCACTGGGGCAGCTCCGTCTCTTCGCGATGTCATTTTTATTTTATTATTATTTGTTGATTATCCTTTAAATAAATAAATAAATAAATCGGGAGAATGGTTTTATTTGTACTTTGGACTCAATTAAAATAATACTTCCTCTTTCCCCACAAAAAAAAAAAAAAAAAAAAAATCAATTATTTTTATTTTCATTTTAAAAAGTTTATCAATGTTATATATATATACATACATATAGGGATGGCAATTAAAACCATGCCCGATG
Source organism: Marsdenia floribunda (assembly GCA_035583425.1). Taxonomy (NCBI): domain Eukaryota; kingdom Viridiplantae; phylum Streptophyta; class Magnoliopsida; order Gentianales; family Apocynaceae; genus Marsdenia; species Marsdenia floribunda. Next base: position 11,595,012 of record JAXGGT010000094.1, on the reverse strand, counting down.
GGGAACCCGTATACCAACCCTGTTTTGATCGAGGAATCCCCGCTTTGACCTGGTTCGGGGATGGGGACGGTGATTCCCCTAAACAAAAAATAGGGGATGGAGGCGGGGATGATATTCATCATTAATCCCCGATCCCGCCCCCATCCACGTCCCCGCAAAATATATATATAATATTTTTAATTATATACTTATATAAAAATAAAATTATAGTAGGAATTTTAAAA